>OZ005692.1:2324785-2576016 GCA_963930775.1 Cliona cf. orientalis
TTTATCCTATAGCTACAAGAGTTTTCAGGGCTTGTCTAAAATTTATGGGTTTCAGAAGGTGGGATTATACTTAATTTCTGTAGCTACAATGCATACAGCAGACATACAAAATAGCAAGGATGCTAATTCAAAGTGTATATGCCTAAACAATTATATCACTAATGAATATTAATAATTACTAGTGTAACTGTTACTAATAGTTTGGTGCAGCTTGTGGTATTGTATTGACTTTTTGTTTATTCCACTGTGCTAGTGTTCTTGGAAAAAATGAAGCCTGATATGATGCTGTGTTTGCTCTTGGTATCATGAGAGTATTCAGCTGACTTGATGCTCTAGTATAGTATGGATGTTGATGTGGTATAATTGGAGCGTCGGGGAAGTGAGTTTGCTGTCTAACAATCTTTGAAAGATGGCTCATGCTGGCTTGTGTCCGCCTACTGCTTAGTGTTGGTATGCGTGCACTTTCCAATAATTTTTCATAATCCGAGTTCCAAGCTTTTAAGCATATTCTAAGTGCAAGCTTCTGTACATTCTCAATATTTTCAATTTCTCCTTTATGAAAGGGATTCCATACTGGAGACGCATACACCAAGTGAGGCCTGATGGTAGTCAAATATAGTTTCAGAAGAGTGTTTTGGTTGCAGTGTTTGTATAAACTCCTATACATCATTCCAATTAGTTTCCTTGCCTTCTTACACAAAGCAGTAATGTGGGGTCGCCAAGAGAGAGTATTCGTTATTATTACTCCTAAATACTTGTAGCTCTCAACCTGGACCAGCTCTGTAGAGTTTAGATATAGTTGAGGAGGAAATAAGGAGTTGGACCTTTTTCTTGAGATTAACATCATACGACATTTATCTTCGTTAAAGTTAAGATGTTTATAGTTAAAGAAAGAAGTAATGGCACTGATATCTTCCTGTAACTTAACACTGCATAGTCATTTGTTGATGTAATTATACGGTATAAAGCGATGTCATCAGCAAACATATTAATTTCGCTGCCAGATGAGATGGTTGTAACGACGTTATTGATGTACATAATAAATAGCAAGGGACCAAGAATACTGCCTTGTGGTACACCTGATACAACTGGTAATTTGTTGGATAATTCACCTTCAACTGCTACAACCTGATGTCTGTCGGACAGATAGTCCTTAAACCATCTAATTAGATATGGATTCAGATTGATTTCTTCCATTTGCTGGAGAAGGGGAAGGTGTGGTACTTTGTCAAAGGCCTTACTGACATCAAAAAATATGACACAAACTTCTTTTCCTTGATCCAGCGCTTGTGACCAATCATCTATTACTTTGATTAGAGCAGATATCGTAGAGCGTGACTCCATAAATCCCCATTGTCTTGGCGATATTGGGGCATAAGTTGTAAGATGATCCAGTACTAGCCTCGTCCCCAGGCCCTTTGTGGGGAGGAGGAGAAAGGGCCTGGTACACACTGTTTGCGCATGCTCAGTTACCCTAAGAATCTTAGGGGATCGGATATTTCCTAGTATACTTGCCCTTTGACCTTAACTCCTTTAGCAAGCTTAAAACGGTTCGAGTTTCGAGCGAGACTTCAAGGAAGCTCAAGGGACTTCGCCTTATCGATCAACGAAGGACTGCCTCGACTCCAATCGGAGTAGGCGCGCGTTTAGCACGAGCGCTAGTGCGAAGGTCAGAAGGTCATTCCGTATTCTGTAGACATATGGATCGTTTCACTTATCAGCACGTGGTAGGGGTTAGTGTACGTAAACTTTTACGGACGTTTTTACGGAAAAGTTGACGCATGCGCAAACGGTGTGTACCAGGCCCTTTCTCCTCCTCCCCTCAAAGGGCCTGGGGACGAGGCTAATCCAGTACTACCTTTTTGACATGCTTTTCTATAATTAACCCTCGGCGCATGCGCGAGAGTTGGTTTGTCTGTCTGTCTGTTACCGCGCTAGCTGCTACATACCTCGTTTGCGAGTCCAATTTGCGGTGTTGCAAGGTTCCTTATGGCGTTCCCAATTCATGATTTGTGTGGATTTCTCCGAAAACGCTTTGTTCGCCAGTTTTGGTGTCATTCGCCGATTCTAAGCTTCTTGACTTTGCTCGAGCTAGCAATTGCATGACTTAACGTATAAATAGGTTGCGCACTATATACGGTATGTACGTCTATAACCCTCAGCGCATGCGCATATGCCGGTTGCATCAACCCCGCCCCTCAGTCCACCAGCGACCTTTTGACGATTGTGGCTTTCTAAGCGGCATAACTGCCTATATTTTTGTGGTACCCTTTGACTCTCTGGCTTGTATGCATGCATATTATGGAATTACAGTGCTTGAAACCAAGTGAGTTCAATATGCGATATCATAATATTGGACATGCAATATTGCTCAGTGTAGACTTCAGTCTTGTGCTAAGGCTTTGTATCATAGTCCTTCTATAGTTAAGATGTAGCTGGCTAAGTCCCCAAGAATTGGAGATTAGGCTACAGTGAGGAAGGTTGAGTTGATGTCATGAAGGGGGCTGGGCACGAGACTATTATAGTGTGGAGTTTGATTTATTTATTTTTTTTTTTTTTTGTCTATAATACTTCTTGCTTAGCAAAGGATGCACAATAGCTGACACAAAAAATAGCTAATCGTGTGTACACCCCATAAATAAAATATTAAAATTATATTGATACAAAAGTTATAATTATAATAGTGTAAAATAAGATACATGCAGTGTATAAATAATGATAAAGTAAATAATAGTTATTGCAGTAACCTTTTAAAAGCCTGTAAGCTGCTCGCAGTGACTTGTTGCTCAGTGAGGTGGTTCCATGCAGTTGCACCACTCGGTACAAATGAATAAAAGAATGCATTTGTTCTCGCAAATGGCTGATGTAGCAGGTGTGATCTTGCACGCCTCTCACAATAACTTGTAGTCTCTTGAAAGATAGAGGGGAAATCACACAGACCATGAATAATACGAAACATGTGCTGTAATTTTAGATGCAATCGATGATGCTGTAAGGATGGTAAGTCAACCATTTGCATAAGCTGTGTATAGCCCTGGTCCCACTTGCGAGTAATAAGTTTCATGGCAAACTTTTGTACCCCTTCCAATGCATCAACGTCTTTTTGGAGGTAAGGGTCCCATAAAGGAGCTGCATACTCTAGATGCGGCCTAACGAGTGAGAGATACAGCTGCTTGATTGTGCTGGGTGTAGCATGATTATAAAATTGTCTATACAGCAGACCAAGCAGTTTCCTAGCTTTTGAACAAACCATAGCTATATATGGTCTGACCAGCTTAGGTTGCTCCTCAAGAGAACTCCAAGGTACTTAAAAATTTCAACTCTTTCCAATGGAACTCCATTCAAATAAAAGGTGAACGTATAGGTCACACTGGGTTTCCTCGATATTATCATGTACTTGCACTTGGTGGCATTAAGTTTTAGATAATTGGAACTTGCCCACTGTTCTACTCCTTCTATATCATGTTGGATGGCTCTAGCGTCCTGTGGACTAGCAATTAATCGATAAAGTAGGACATCATCTGCATAAAGAACACACTGAGAAAGTGGTGAAAGGGAGATGGTAGTAATATCATTTATATAGATCAAAAATAAAAGAGGGCCTAACACAGATACAACACGCTAGGGAATTATTGCTGCTATATTAGCTGTTAAACCGTCTTGAATAACACAGCTGTGCAAGTAACATTAGCTAGCCTCATCCCCGTCTTGCCCTGGCCCCAGCCCTTTAGCTGTCCCCTTTTCTGCATGCATTCAACTGTTGAAGCATGTAGCTAATGCCATGCAGCACGCCGAGGGTTTTGTGCTCTAGTTTTTGATGCAATGGGTAGTATAGATATTGGTCTATATCCAGCAGTCTTATTCTTGTCTTTACCAGGCTTTAGGATTGGGGTTATTCTAGCCAACTTCCATTCATACGGCACTTGCCCAGTTGAGAGTGAGAGATTGATGAGTTTTGAAAGTGGAAGTGCAATGCTGCAGGCTGTCTGTTTCAACATACTTGCTGACACACCATCACATCCAGTAGATTTACTTGTATCAAGGGTGATTAGTAGATCGTACACTGATTCTTCTGTAGAGAGTAGTTGCTTTGGGCATTCATTAGGTGGTAGGCTCATTTCAAATGCATCTGGAAACTCGATCAGGGATGGAAAAGTATAATTGAAGCATCTATGAAAGATATTGAGGGCATTGGCCTTACCAGTGTTTGACTCAATGGTGGCATTATTTTCGTCTTGTAAGGAAGGTATAGAGGAGGATTTTCTGTTCAGAATTCTCATCGTCCTCCAAAATTGCTTGGTATCAGCATTATTAAGTTTATCAAAGAAGCGTTGTTTGTAACAATGTGACTACCTTATTACGCATTGCTGTGTACCGCATACGGTCAGTAGCCAGATTATTTGCATTGCTTCGTTTTAGACGTCGATATAGTGTATTCCGTTTCGTCATAGCCTTTTTAATCTCATTATTGATCCATGGAATACTTCCAAACTTCTTGGTGTGGACAGTGATATGAGGAATTGAAATATCCATGACTTGTAAGACTGAGTAGTGTTTCCAAGTAGACCAACTATAGTGGGATATTCTGCACTTAGTCATGGATGTGTTTCAAGGGTGGTTTAAGGATAAAACCGAAAACCAAAATTGAAATTGACTACATGCAGATCTTTCTCCGCTCTCTATCTGCTCCTCAGAATTCTATTTGGTTTAGTAAGTATTGCTATAGTATTGAACATATTCAGTCGGTATTACTGGTTTATTTATTGGAGTGTTCCATATTCTCCTGGGAGCCTTGTTCCTCACGATTAAGCCGTATAAGAAGAAGTGGATGAATTGTGATGATGGATTATTTCTTTTCACTTTGATGATTATAAACATCTTGGTGAGAAATTTACTTTCATTATGGGAGCTGTGATTGTAACAGCTTCTGCTTTGTTGTATCTCATTCGTACTTGTGCAACTAAATGCAAAGGTCAATGATCCTAGTATTATATTCATTCTCTTATATATCTAAGCTTAAAATGCAGCACATCATGCAAATCGATAATTATTATGATTTTTTAGTATAATTAATTATTTACATGCACATATTATTATGATTGCTATGAGGAAGTATGGAAGAAGATAGCTATAGCTAGCTAGATATATTATATATGTACACCTATATGGTATCATTTGGAAAGTAGATTCTTCACACCCTTTGAGCTACATTATGGTTTTTGTTCTAGCTCCATAGCTGTTTCTATGTATATAATATAATAATTACGAATATTAAAAAATCCATAGCATGTTTGCACCAACTCAGTAAATAGAAATTTGGTAGGCATTGCCAGGGTTGACATTAATGTTGCCAGGGTTTCATCTAGCGACAAAAATTTGGGGTGGACGGAAGTGCGATAAATGAGTGGGCGTATTTAGCACGCCAAGTTCTTGGGACGTATTTAGCTATAGGAGAATTTCTTTAATTCTTCCAGATGGTTTCGGGTAGTTTTTGATCAAAAACAAACGTTAGTGGTTTGATTTGGTGACTTATTGTGATATTTTGATGCTTAATTTAATTAAAGTCAAATATTTAGGGGGGAAGCTAGGGAGTTTGGGGGGGGGGAAACTTCCCCCCTGTCCCCCCCCCCCCCCCCCCCACTGGATGAAACCCTGGTAGCTACCAGCTCTAGTTAAAACTGATGTAGCTAAGGATCTGCAGTGGGCGTAAATGGCTTACGGGTCGCCCAGGCTCCTCCTTGAAAACCGTGCCCATATGTATCATGGAATGCCAGTTCTACCACAGTCCCCAGTGGCTGTGATACAGAAGCCTATTAAACTGGCTGTGGTAACAGAGTCTACAGTCTATACATTCCAGCTTCGAGCTTGGAAGATGGATTACACACGTTACATTTCCCCCCTTCCAATGGACCATTCACATGTGACCCTTGTACTTGATCGAGCTCAAAAGTCGCCCAAGCACTCGAAAAATCATAATAGCTATTAATACTTGTCTGGCTTGATGCATTCTGATGCGTGGCATAAAAAAATCTATCTATCTAGCTATCTATGCTTAGCGGAGGTGCTGGATTGGATCCAAAGCTGCAATAGCTATCAACCTACTAGCGGCCTCGTACCCAGGCCCTTTGAGGAAGGCCTGGGTACGAGGCTATCAATTACTGATTAACCTACACGCCGGAAAGAAATTCAATGAGATTAATAATGGAGAAAATCAAAGCAAAAGTTGAAATGACTCGCTAGTCTAAGACTAATATCACTACAAATAGCTACTGTAATCTGATTGGTCACTCAGAGGTCTCTACAAGTTATCAGGCCCTTAGTAGCACCCTCGGGATGCCTCGGGCCATAGCTACTCCATAGATAGTAGAAAGGAGTATTATACCCTTTCTACTATCTATGCTCGGGCTTAGAAAGTGTAAAGACCTTGCACTCAGTCTCTAAGTATTATTTAATAAGATATAATTATGGAGGCCCATGAGGCCAGGGGTAGTATGCAAACTTCGATTCGAAGGGGGGTCCATGGAACCTTAGGATGATTGGACCGAGGGGAGTACTATTGGACCCGGGGTCCCGTTAGTCTCGCGGAGCCAGACCCTTAAAGGGTCTGGCTCCGCGAGACTAGGGTCCCGTAGCGGGGGGGTCCAATCATCATACTGCGACACCGGTTCGCGGCATGCGGATGTAGTCGTCTCTTCTCCCCGCCCCCGGGGCCAAGAGAGCCTGGGGACGAGACTAGGGGTAGTATCGAGGATCATTGGTTGGACCCGGGTCCCGTGGGGGGGGGGGGGGGGGGGGGGTGTCCAATAGCTAGCTCTGGCTTCAGGTGCACGTGAGTAGTAGAATTTTAATACACTATACGTCCCAATTGCTCATCCTGCCAGGCAGTGTTTTGTCACTCAGTGATAGCTACTCACCACTGACCTACTTCGAGAGAAGGAACACTGATCAACAAAGCTACAGACTGTACCACTGTCATCACCTTGTGTGGCCCATTGCTGGCTACATTGATCCTGAGATCAGGCTTATCATCATATTATCTGAGTTTGTAGTTGATCATCAAAATATAGAGCTGCTAAACATCTAGTGAATTCTTAACCGATTGGAAGTGGTCAGCCAGAACTGATCGTGGTGAATAATAACATTATGATTCTATCAGCGTCAGTGATATTGTATCTCTACCACACGATTGCCTACTTCTTGGTGGTTAAGCGTCAATGTCTACTCATGTCTGGGGATGTGGAACTCAACCCTGGGCCTCTGGATCAAGGTAGGCCACTAAAATCATTACTGTGCTATTAAACGTATGCTGGTAGGATAATTATGATTCCAGTTTTGTGTCATAGATTTGAAGGGGGTGGAGACGGACACCAGATTAAGGTTATGGATCAGAGTTCAAGTGAATAATTCGCGCAATAAAATAAGCGCTTATATTTCACGATAGCAGTTTATGCTGCACACAAAGTGACCATAGCTAAGCAGAGCTCCAGAAATACCACTACTTCAATATAAAATAAAGGTCAAGATTGACTGCAATCGATCGCCATGCGCTGCTTAATTTGAGAAAAGCGTGCGTCAATTTGCGCCGAGTGGAATGCCTGATAGGACTCGATAGGTAAGATATACGACAGATTGCAAGGTGGTGCAGGGCCACATGAAGAGATTTTCTCTCTCAGATATTCTTGAAAGGCAAGCTAATATTAAAATATATACCGGTAAAAGAGCGGAAACCCACCAATGTGAACACCAATACTACAACTTAGGGCTCAAGTTTTCTTGAAAAAACGATACATGGGGCACTGCTCTAGTTGCTATACTATCACAAGAAACTCACTGCAAAAATTGTTCAAGCAATACAGTACAGTCCAACCTCGATTATCCGAACCCCTTTGGCCAAGGGGAAATTTGGAACCGTTCGGATAAGCAAAAAGTTCGGATAACGTTGACCACACCCACTAGATCGATCATGCATGCAAAAACGTATCATTGACAGATTTATCGAGCTTTTTGACGATTTTAATCCCATCCTCGATTGATAGAACGCTTACCATGCGTTTCTTTTACTTCTTTGAGCATTAAAACTATATTTGATAGCAGTGCAGCAGCTGGTTCTCGCGTGGCAACGATGCGATGTAGGTTTACTGCGCATGCGCAATCCAGTCACGTGGTCACAATGTGTACTTTGACCCTGAATTTTCTTTGCATCTCGAGTTCGGATAATCGAGGTTCGGATAATCGAGGTTGGACTGTAGTAGAATTTGACCCACGGTAGAAACGCCCGTTGTTCAGCTTGAAAACAGCCATAATGGACATTATTATTATCGCGATATTACGTAACCCTGATTATTGACCAATCACGAAAGAGCGCGGTAAATTCGGTTGCCATGCGACTTGGCAAATCCTCAATAGTCATGCATATAACAGACGACTTTGGAGTTGTTCTCTGCCCAGCCAAGGCTTACTTCTAGTATAAAAAGGTAACAAGAAAAAAAATATTAATTTTAATATCAAACACAATTTCAAATAATTTTCTATTCTATAATACTCCTATATCTGCAATGGCAAACAAAAAGAATAAATGTCACCAATGGAACAAACATCGGCATATCTTCTAGTCGAAGAAAACTGCATTGAAATATACACAGCGGAGAAAGTCAACATCAATAGTAAAACAAACAAGTACATGTAGCCAACAACACACAGTACCTGCAACGATTACATCTAATAATTCAACTACCACTACCCAATCACTATGATACCTCCTACCACATTGTCCCGTATTGTCAATATTGAAAAGCTGAGTAAGTACATCAAAGACATAACAATACATTCATCCAAATGTGGAGGAAATATCATACTGACAGGTGAAAAGCGCTATGGGCTTGCATCAGTTCTAAGTAGCAAATATAATCGATGTGGGTATGAAATAGTTTTGGAGTCATCTAGAAAAGTCAAGGGACCAAGAGAATATCAACGATGGGAATGTAATCTGGCAGCAGTGTGGGGACAAATGATTACAGGTGGAGGACATTCCCCACTGAAGGAGTCTATGTAATGAACAAAAGCTGTTTTCAGCAAACAGAGGGGGACATAGGGGAATGGTGGACAACGAGATTAGAACAGGCAGTGATTGAAGCTGGCCAAGAAGAGAAGAGACTGGCAGAAGAGCGAAATGATTATCACCAAGGGGTACCAGCAATCACTGTGATAGTGGATGGTGGGTGGAGCAAACGCTCACATAAGCACTCTTACAATGCTAAGTCGGGTGTGGGAGTCATAATTGGCCATGCAACTGGAAAGATTTTGTACGTCGGTGTTCGAAACAAGTACTGCTCCGCATGCTCCCAGGGGATACCCCAAGACAGACACAAATGTTATAAAATTTGGATAACTCCTGTTCAGAAATGGAATCAGACATAATTTTGGAAGGCTTCAAGCAAGCAGAGTCTAAACATGGAGTACGTTACCTGAGATTTTTTGAGGATGGAGACAGCTCGGTATACCCTACACTGATCCAATGTGTTCCTGTGTGGGGCAGGTTCATAACGAAGATAGAAGGTGCAAACTATGCATGCAAGTGTTACCGGAGATCACTAGAGAAGCTGGTGGCAAATAACCCAAGCTACAAAGGCAAGAGCACATAATGGAGCAATCAAATATAATGTGCTATACTTGTACCATACCTGTATCTATATATACCGCATGTGATGTGTTTGGAGAGTGATACGACACTCAAGATTACTTCCTAATAAATTATTGAGCTTTTGCTGGCTAGCATAGCATACATGTAGGACTTTACAAATTATCTTACAGGAACATACAGACTGCTTTATACAAACACCCGCTCCCCCCCCCCCCCCCCCCCAAAAAAAAAAAACTATTCCTCTCTTCATAAAGGTAAAGGAGGCTTAACTGAAAAGATGAGAAAAAGGCTCACATGCTCGGCAAGGTGCGCGATAAAGATGGGCAGCAGAGAGGAAGATAAATCAAAGGCTTTCACTCTACTAAAGAGAGATCTCATCAACGGACCGTACCATTGTTTTGGTCATCACAGCAACTGCAGCCCTGACTTCTGCCAAGCTGTACGGGACTCGCGTGCTGCTGCTAACCGAGAATCCCAACCTGCAGGAAATGGAAACACATGCACAATAGAGATTACAGATGACGACGATGAGGATGCCGACGTTACATGTAAAATTAATATGCATGATGATAAAGTAGGCATGTGTATAATAGCTCTAGTCCAGGATTGAATTTCAGTACAACAGGGGACACCTGCAGAATATGTAAGTAGGGTGAGCTTTATTTAGGGTAGGTCAGTATATGTATCACAGCAACAAGAGATGTATGTAAGCCGAGAAATGAAGCCCAAATTCCTGCTCTATATAGCACATAGCAACAATATAGCAATGGGATATCACTGCATGTATTTACAATTGTGTTGTCATATAAACCTATGCAGCAACAATTGAACTACACTGAACAAACTATATGGCAGGAAACATTGGATGATAGCACACAGGCTGAACAAGACGCAACACAGGGAAACCCTGAGCCAGTAGAGCTGAATGACGAAATGATGCACGATATACAGATGCTTGTTGCCAGATTGGTTGAAAAAGCTTCACAGCTTTTGGGCAATTTTACTACAAATTTAGCTGAATCATGGATGCACATACGGTCTAAATTCGATGGTGGAAAAGTGATTAATAGATCACAGAGTGGTTCGTAGCAGTATCGCTGCATGGGCGCAGGGCTACAACAAAACCTAGGCAAGACGTGGGGGTCCAAAATATGGAGTGAGATGACAAGTACAAACACAAACCAAGTATTTGTTGATGTGTCCAATTCTGCCTCCAAAATTGCCAAAAACGACAAACAACGTAAAGCTACCGAAAAAGCAAAGGAACAGAGAAGAAAAAGCAAATATGCAGGAAAAGAAAATTCACAACAGGCACGCAAGGTGTATAATCGATATGATAATGGAAGCTGCCCAGATGACGTAGTAGATGATGTATCTCCCGACTACCTAAAGAAGTTAATGGATTGATTTTATGCAACAAAAGTAGTCATTACGCCACAAGAGGCCAATGAAATTGAGCGAGAAACAAGAGACCAGCATGCTAGTGACTCGTGGGAGCGGGAACGACGAGTTAGAATTACAGCGTCTAAAGCTGGCAAACTGGCGAAGATGAGAACAACAACATCAAGGAGCAAGAAGGTGGAGGAGATGCTATACAGTAAATTCAAGGGAAACAAGGCTATAAGGTATGGTACACTCATGGAGAACACATCAAGACAAAAGTACCAAAGGTACCAAACACAAAAGGGTCACAAACTCACCACTATCAGAACTGGTCTCAAAATTTCAATGGAAAATCTATGGCTAGCAGCGAGTCCAGATGACCAGGTTCATGATGAAGTGAGCTCTCCCCCATGGGACCTGGCAGAGTACAAGAACCCCTTCAGTGTGCGACACTTGATAATTGAAGAGGCTTGCAAACTACCATCCTTCTTTTGCCTAGAAAAGAAAGAAGATACGGTTCGTCTGAAAAGGGGTCATGATTATTATTTTCAGATACAGTGCCAATTGTATTGCTGTGACAGGCAATGGTGTGATTTCATTGTCAGAACGGAGAAGGAGATTTACGTAGAATTTGGAGGAATACGGACTGGTAGGACATTCAGCTAAAAAAACTTCGACACTTCTATTTCCAAGCACTCCTACCAGAGCTGGCATGCCCACGATACCACAAAGGCGGAATTCGTGACTAAAGCCACATACCTATGAACTTAGTATCTTCATGACTACAGTCAACCATATAATTTTTTTTTTAGTTTTATAAACTATCTTTTGTACTCTTGGACTTCTTAAAGCGAGGACTGAAGATCCGAGTATCAGCCAGCTGTTCCTTCTATCTTCATGATCGATCTGAGCTGAGCACATGGCGCAGCGCTAATGTTAATGAGCATGAGCGCGTGATAGGTCACATGAAATGCATGGCGCGAATATTAATGGTCGCGTATAATTGCGTACGCAAGGATTTACGTGCGTGGGCGGAACACTATCCCGTAACCTTAATAATACTACAAGTATAAAAACAATTGAATAAAATTGAAGAATGAAGTAGGGATGGCAAGATAAAAAGTACACAAACAAGAGATAATCGTATCTACTATACATCCCTACGCTTGCTTTTTGAGGGGTACAAAAATAAGCAATAATGTGATTGAATCAAAACTGATAAACTTGAATCATTATGACAACTAGGGAACAACCTGAATATCTCCCACATACCGCACTCAAACATGTCACGTGACATTACTGAGGTGCATAATACATGTAGTTGAGAAAAGCAAGTGTAGGGATGTATAGTAGATACGATTATCTCTTGTACTTGTTTACCCTGCCATCCCTACTTCATTCTTCAATTTTATTCAGTTGTTTTTATACTTGTTTCTGTTCTTTTTTTATTGTACTTAGTATAATTTATCAATGCCATCTTATCATAAGATGGGAGGTGTCAAAATTCGTAGCCACGCCCCTCATTAACTTACGTTCATATGATGCCTACCGTACTTAATCTAATACTACGCATGCCAAAGAAATAATTTCAATTTTGAAAAACGTGCGTTTTTCTGGTAAAGGTCGTCAATCGCTCCATATATAAACGTTATGAGAATTCGTAAAATGCTAATTTATTGCGTTAAATTGGATCATGCGTTGTATTCGATTAACTACGGTATAAGCTGTCCATGAGACTCTGCTTAGGGAGAAAACCGAGTTCTAAGTTTTATTGTTGGCAGCAGCTAGCTCAGTACCCGGCATAATTTAATGATCTATACTGTGATATTACCGTCCGCTCCTCGAGCCTTGAGTTGGGGCCTTCGTATGATACCGTATTTCTTCTAAAAATTCGGCCCTTCTAATTATTCGGCACCCTTTACTGAATGATTAAAATAGTCTCTAATTTTTGGCAAAGGTCGTCTCACGTATATGCTATAGACGGGAATAGAATGCGCACGCAGACAGGATGTTGAATATTGACCTCTAAAAATTCGGCGAAGCTAAAGCAATATTATTATTTTCATGCCGAATTTTTAGAAGAAATACAGTAGTATAATATCTATGCTACGATCGATCCAGCGGAGCACTAGCGCTGCGCGCGCTAGCGAGTTGCTTGCCTATGCCTCGCTTCTCAAGCCTTGGACCTTCACATCCATGATCGATCCAGCGCAGCACTAGTAGCTAGCTCGTGATTGCCTAGGGCGCAGCCAGGTGCTATCACCTGACTTCACCATGGCAACACATTCCAAGCATGCGCATTATATCACAAAATGGCGTTATCAGACACACCCTATCTTTAACGCGCCGTACACACCCACCATTACGTGACTGTAGAGATAGCGCAAAACTAACGAGCCACTGCACTGCGCACTACAAAATAGAGTGGATTTATATGAGAACCAAGGTGAGAGGTCCAGAGAGTCTTGAGTTAGCCCTGGAAATGAGAAAGAAAGAAGAAAGAAAGAATGAGAAATGGCTATTTTTTTGAACATCTGGTTCAGGCATATACAATTGAATTGATGGATGATCTTGGTCTTGTTGGATAGATAATTTGCTGTAGATTCTGATTTTGACACTTAGAAATTTCAAAAAGTTACCTGTTTTGAGATATTTGGATTTTACATATATGGAGTATCCGTGCCATCCCTACTTATAGAGTCTACCGACTCTATGATATTGGTGCGTGATTATGATGCAATCACGCGTGCGTATAATGTATAATATTATACGTGGTATGGATGGGAGGGGCTGGGGGTTTGGGGATGGGTTGCCAATGGTAGTAGGGTTAGTCTCTAGGGTTGTCTATGAAAGGGGTAAAATAATGATTAGTAGCAGCGACAACAGCGGTGATGTAGTGGTTTGGGCTCTTGTGTGCCAAACAGAATGTAGCGGGTTCAAATCTCGCTTTATACTTTGCATGATTTTTTTTCACTCTTCGAAACTTTTCTAAGTTCTTGTGGGATCTCTGTACATAACGAAATCCAATATTATTAGGCGAGGTAAACTAAATTCACAGTTTATCGTCACAGACTTTTCGATTTTAAATGTGGGCGGGCAGTCATTATTCAGTTTGAAACTAATAAAAGAGGGTGAATAACGCTAGGTTCGAACTCGCGATAGCCTAGGCCACGCCCTTCAATTGCAGCTCTCGAGGGGGCGCAGCCAAAGTGCCGTATAGTTGCTCTATACAATCTGAAATCTGAAATTTTTTGAGAAAATCTGAAAATCCATGCAGGCGGTGACGATAGACTATGAATTCAGTTTGCCTAGCCTTGGCCTTATGCATGTACAAAATACTACAATCATGCACAACACAGATACACACATACCAAATATGGGCAATTGTTATTCAAAGCAAAGTCTATGAACATAATTACATCCCGAGTCCCAACCCCAAAAACTATTCGGCCGATGGATGAGGTAATTATGATGAAACCTATGATGAAATGATGATGAAAATTATGACGAAAATGCGGTTAAGACTGTTTCAAAATGTTTAGCACACATGAAAGCTTGTTGGGACACCTAGCGTAGAAGAGATCGTGGACTATCGATGAGATATAGCTATTCTGTTAGTGCTTTCTTTGGCGAGTTCACACTCTGGGGGGATTTCCCTATTCAGTCTAGCACATGGCAGTGGAGGTCATGTCCGGGTCAACCGGCTCAACTCAAGCCGACGCCCCAATATACGAGTATACAGAGCATGCACAGTTTATCGATGTGTTCTAGTTCGAATTATGGCAGCATACAGTAGCGCGGTGCAATACTTTTCATGAGGGACTTGGGATGTAGTCTACGTTGTTCATTATATCCCCAGTAGCAATTTACTTTTCGGTGGTTATGAGGTAATTGTGGTGTAACCTATGGTGAAATTATGATGAAATTGTGATGCAACCTATGAGGTAATTATGAAAAATCCAGGGCCTCGCTGGAGCCTTTCTGGGACCTGAAAATCAGTAAAATTTAATATGTAGAATATGTAGAGTACTGTAGTTAATCGAATACAATGTATGATCCAATCTAATATAAAAAATTAGCATTTTACGAATTCTCATAACGTACATACATATGGAGCGATTGACGACCTTTACCAGAAAACGTGCGTGTTTTTCAAAATTGAAATTATTTTTTTTCCATACGTAGTATTAGATTAAGCATGCATGCATCCAGCGAATACATTACAAGCTGAGCGCTACTTTCTCTGAGAAGTACCGTTGGTTGAACTTCACATTTTTTTGGCTTACGTAATGCCGTGGATAAATAAAGCTAGCCTTGCACTATATATAGCACGCATCATTGTCACTAGGGGCTGGCCTGCGTGAGACTGCAGCAGCGCGACCAACCTGAAATTCGGAAGGAATACTGTGCCATCGAGTTCGTCTCTGTGATTGATGCATTGAAATTTGTCACTATCAAGGTTGAGAGTCGATCTTAGACGCCATCTCCATGATTTCTGGGGCCAGCATCGATTGATGTATACTCATTCTATTGATGACCTTTTACCACATGCACCATTACACTATGCAACTACTGGGTTTATGGTCAAGCGTTCATCATAGAGTCGGTAGACTCTACAAGTACGGATGGCCCGGATACTCCTTATATGTAATACATTATAAAAATCCAAATATCTCAAAACAGGTAACTTTGTGAAATTTCTAAGTGTAAAAATCGGAATCTACAGCAAATTATCTAACAAGACCAAGATCATCCATCAATTCAATTGTATACGCAAGAACTAGATGTTCAAAAAAATAGCCATTTGTCAAGGTTTCTTTCTTCTTTCTTCCTCATTTCCACATCTAACTCAAGACTGTATGGACCTCTCACCTTAGTTCTTATATAAATCCACTCTATTTTGTAGCGCGCAGTGCAGTGGCACGCTAGTTTGGCCTTATCTCGACAGTTACATAATAGTGGGTGTGTACGGCGCATTAACGATTGGGTGTGTCTGATAACGCCATTTTGTGATATAATGCGCATGCTCATAATGTGTTGCCATGGTGAAGTCATGTGACTGTAGTCAGCGGCGCCTAGCTAGCTAGCTAGCGCCTCGAACCAAGCTAGCTTAGCCTAACTAGCCATAGCTAAGCGCCAGGCTCTCCCGCGCGAGCTAGGCCAGCGCGAGCGCGATAAAGCGAACCTAGCTAGAGACTAGCGTGTGCAGCACTAATACTGCGCTGGGATATGGAGACTCGAGGCCTCAACGTACGGGCGCGGCACGACCCTCTGCCGCAAATCGGTGTAACAGCCAGCTCAGTACTCAGTGTCAGTAGTGACAAAGATAGTCGATAAAATCAATAAATTATAGCTATACTAGTACTAGAGTCTCATCGGCTTTATCGGCTATGCGCTAGGCGAGTTAATGAGGGGCGTGGCTACTACTTTTACGCGCACGCGCGAACTTCGGCACCTCCCATCTATACTTAATGTATATAGTTGCACTCATGCAATAAAAAAGAACAGAAACAAGTGTAAAAACAATTGAATAAAATTGAAGGATGAAGTAGGGATGGCAATGCCAAAAAGCACACAAACAAGATTTTTAGGGATAAGAGATAATCACAACCACTATACATCCCTACGCTTGCTTTTTGAGTAGCATGGGGATCATAAATAGTCAATAATAATAATATAAAAATTATAGATAGGGAGAACATTAATTTCTCCCATATGCAAGTCAAGAACACTCCAAGGATAGCATGAGTCGACATCAATATTAAATCAAGAAAAGCAAGCGTAGAGATGTATAGTGGTTGTGATTATCTCTTATCCCTAAAAATCTTGTTTGTGTGCTTTTTGGCATTGCCATCCCTACTTCATCCTTCAATTTTATTCAATTGTTTTTACACTTATTCTAATTAGGATCTCTACGATTTCGAATAATATTATGCATTGGGCATGTGTGCACACATACATGTACCAGTACCAACTACACCAAATCATGTATATTGTATTCACTTTGCTGATTTATAGAATTGGTTGATGAGATCCTCTCAACAATTGATGACACAACATTTGGTGAGTCCATAGCTATCTATTTCCATTCTAAGAGAGAAAATGTTATGTGCTGTATTCTTTCAGACGAGGAGAGTTGGAATGATGTCATAATCGCTTGTAGCCCACTGGCTGCTAAGTGGAAACAGCTTAGTGGATTTATGGGATTGTCTTTCAAAACAATTCGTACCATCAAGGACAATAATGATGATAATGAATGTTCCTGGAACGAGGCTCTCATGCAGTGGATTCTCCGAGACTATAACACAGAGAAATACGGTCTCCCCTCCTGGAAATCACTTCTGAAAACAGTTAGCAGAGTGGACCAACCCCTGTTTGAGAAACTCGCTAGAGAGCATCAAGCTAAAGGTGGGTGTACAGCGACGCACAATGTTAACATACAGTTGGTACAACACAATGCACAACATACAGTTGGTATAGAATCGGCTTCCGTGCAGGTGTTGTACATGTATATACAGTAGCGGTCAATAAAAATTAACGTTCCGTTGCGTCCGACAATCGTACCAATGGGCATACTGATTAGTCTTCACACCATTCTCATAAATGTTATCGCAAGCTCGCTTCCGTTTTCTATCTCACAGCACGGCCCGCGCTGTTATTGAAATAAACGACCACGCCTACCCTACCGTTTGACGTTCAACGTTTGTTCACGTTCAGTTCTCTACGCAACTGAGACGTGTGAAAAGATGGTTTTTTCAACGTACAAGAAGCAGCGAATTCTCTTTTTTGCTTTGAGAGGTCTGAAGAGTCCTGCTATAGCAAAAGAACTACAAAAGGAAGGATTGAAGTGTTTGAGGATCGATATTTACAAGTTTTTGAAATGACTGGTTCAATCCGAAGACGAGTAGGCTCTGGATGTCCATCAAAGGTTACAGCAGAAATCAAAGAGATAGTTGAAAGACAAATGAGAACTGACGACGAAACTACTGCATACCAGCTTCATCACCTCCTGACGGACAAGGGCTACACCATCTCCCTTCGCACAATACTTCATTGTAGGACTGCTCTGGGATGGATATTTCACGGTAGCGTGTACTGCCAGCTAATACGAGAAGCTAACAAGGCCAAGCGACTTGCTTGGGCCCAAGAACACCTCGATGATTCCTTCGAGGACGTCATCTGGACCGATGAGTGTACAGTGCAGATGGAGAGTTATCGAAGATTCACGCACAGGAAGCTTAGTGAAGCTCCTCGTCCAAAGCCAAGGTACATTTGTAAAAAATAATAAGTATATTTAATGTCACAATCATGGGATAATGTGGTGATCATCTATTAACAGTACATGCTCACAAAACATAGAGACGTAGTTTATGCACAAACAGTATCCTGCCTGGGCAAAATTACCCATGAGTACCGTGCGCATGCGCGGATGGAAGCGGTTGCAGAGGCCACACCCCTCATAGCAACTAACTGTACGTGTGCAACGGCGATGTTCTTGCTCTGCTCGAATGTTGCTACCAGACTACTGATAGGTGTGATAAACAACAGGCAACAGACCTCGCCTCTCACTTCGCTCGAGGCTTGGTGACTATCGCCGGTGCACGGCACTTTCGCACCAATTGTTCGACAATGCATCTCTAGCTAGCTGTACGTAGCTACGGCCCGAGGCACTCGACTTGGTGCACACAGCCCTACAGTTTTGACCAATCCTGAGCCTTGTAGTGAAGACTTTCTCATAACAACTGGGCGCATCCAAGACGCGTATCCATGCCCTCATGTAATGACATGGAGTGTTTGATACCTTTTTCAGATGAACCACATGTGCAGCTGTTTGGTTGCACTGACTATCATAGCAGGAAAAGAGCACCACTTCAAGTCGGCCGTCGCCATCTGTAGAATAGGTAAGGGGTCGTCAGATCAAGTCATCACAGTATAGTGGCCACCTATGATATAAATGATCAGTGGCTGCAGTAGACAGGGGGCTGCTTTAAAGCTAGGGAGGTAACTTTTTCTGAGCATGCTGAGCCCATAATAATAATAATATTATAGTAATTGAAGGGTTGAGAACCATAGTGGGCTAACCCCAAATTAAATGTGGGGAATTATCTAAAGAGCCCAAAAATGGACTAAAAACCATACATTGTACTCTACCAAGTTATTGAAATTTTCAGAAATGTGAATTTTCTGCAGCTCATGAGACACATTTTGAACATATCTTCGAGATTGGGGGCTAATTCAACATTTGTGGGTTAGCCCCACTATGGTTCTCAGCTCATGCATATCAGCCCCTTGTATATAATATTAAAAGAACTGGAGATAATAATTACTATTATTATGAAAACTTGTTTCCTCTGAGCATGCTGAGCCCATAATAATAATTATAGCTCATGCATATCAGCCCCTTGTATAATAATAATTATTAAAGACAAGTATATGTTTAATCTCACAATCATGAGATAATGTGGCTAGCATGCATGATCATGTATTTAATAACAGTACATGCTCACAAACATAGCCCCATTAGTACAGTGCACATGCGCAGAGGGAAACGGTTGCAGAGGCCACACCCCTCCAAGTAAGTGTGCAATGGCGACGTTCTCGCTCTGCTCGAACGTTGTTACCGGACTACTGACAGGTATGACAAAGAACAGACCTTGCCTCTCGCTTCGCTCGAGGCTCTGTGGCTAGCGCCAGCGCCTGCTTAGCAAGCCGGCCTCTCGAAACGCGCGGCGCTTTCGCGCCGATCGTTCGATCAACAAAATGCGTCTCTAGCTGTAGCTATGGCCCAAGGCATTAAGGCCACTCTTCTTTGTGCACGCGGCCCTACAGTTCTGACCAATCCTGTGTGGTGGCCGAGAGTGTCACTTTTTCGTGTACGGTTCCGCCTCCTGAATAGGAATTCGGGTCCAATTCCGGCTCCGAAATAGGACTGCGGGTCCGGTTCCGGCTCCGAAATACTACAGCGGTTCCGTTTCCGGCTCCGAAATCAGAACACGGATCCGTTCCCGGCTCCGAATATTACAGCGGTTCCGTTTCCGGCTCCAAAATCAGAACACGGATCCATTCCCAGCTCCGAAATAAGACAACGGTCCCGGTTCCGGCTCCGGCTCCGGCTCCGAAATCAGAACACAGATCCGTTCCCTACATAGGTTTACGGTTCCGGAATGGTAACACGGATTCTGCTCTCTAAAGAGTACGTACAGACATCGTCCTTGTTTCATTGATGCCCCATCCCAGACAGCATAACATCTACAATTGCAAATCAGCACTACAGTTAGTTAGGTTGTCAACGCTGTGAGCATGGGTGGTATAGGTATTGGTACAGTCCCGTTTCCGAATATGTGCCGTTAGCGAGTCAGTGACTATATTATTTCACCTGTCATGCAAGGGCCAAATAGTCGCTATTGTAAAATACTGCTTGAAGCAATGAAGGGAGCCTGCATGCATGAGCTTATCTCACTAATTTCTACTGTTCTTTTCTGACAGTATTGTTAGCGATTCCGGACGATCGACCTGTGGCAATAAAAGCAGCCATAACTTGGAAACAGATTTAGCTATGAACAGGAAACACAAACCATGAGTTAGCTGAGTGAATGGCCTTTCTCCTGAACCTTGAATCAAGCGAATCGTGAATCAAGCGAATCGGTTGACCACACACTTGGCGATTTTGATTTTTAGCTCTATGGAAATTTGTATGCAAAAATCTATTTTAGTGCGTAACTCGAACAAGCTTTATTCTTTCAACAGGAAACACCCAGCACTGAATAGGCCTCGTCGAGAGGAAGCTATCGACACCTTAACCGTATGAATTGCTATCGCTGCCACTTTGCGATATCAAGCCGAAAAATTGGGCGTCCGGAATCGCTAGTATTGTGTGCTCTTATATCATATTAAAATTATCAGCTATGGTAGAGGGATCGCACTTGGACGTATATACTGGTAGCATGATTGCGCGCCACACCCCCCAATCCAAGGGATTGAAGGGTGTGGCTCAACACGCATGCTCATAGCGTTCAGTTCAGGTACGATTTAGGCTACTCCTGATTAGACTAATCATTAGTTATTTCCACCCGCGTCCTTTCCACAATTCCTAGATTATAGTGTATTAGTATAGATCTACCCGCTTTATCTCATTATCTAACAGTAGCTTTGGCATGCGTCGTTAGCACGTAGAGTGATAATGGCAACGAACTACCCACCCGCATGCCCCATGCAGGCTTTTTGATGAAAGAGGAAAGAAAGAATCATAAATGACATTATTATTGGAGTTGCCTTAACTATAGCACAGATACTATGCTGTCCTGGACTGAAACAGGACCGAAAACTATTTCGGGACCGTATCCGTGTTCTTATTTCGGAGCCGGAGCCGGAGCCGGAGCCGGAGCCGGAGCCGGACCCGCATTCCCATTCGGGAGCCGGAACCGGACCCGAATCCCTAGTCAGGAGCCGGAACCGGATCCGTGTTCTTATTTCGGACCCGGAACCGCATTTGTATTTCGGAGCCGGGACCGTACATGAAAAACTGACGCTCTCGGCCACCATAATCCTGAGCCTTGTAGTGCGGACTTTCTCTCCGCCCGCGCCGCGCGTTAATAGCAACCGGGCGCTTCCAAGACGCGTATCCATGCCCTCATGTAATGACACGGACTATATAAGAAAATTGTCGCTCTGAAAAATATTTTTTGTTGTATATATATAATTACGTCCAGAGTCCCAATCAACAAATCGCTTCGGCCGACCGATGAGGTAATTGTGATGAAATGATGATGAAATTGGGGTGAAGACTGCTTCAAATGTTTAGCGCGTATGAAAGGTTGTTGGGACCCAGAATTTGAATCTAGCGAAAAAGAGATCGTGGACTATCCGATGATACTATTATGGCGTTTCTCTCAGTTCACTTTCTCTAGCGAGCTCGCTTTCAGGGCAGGGGGATTTCCCTATTCAGTCGAGCACATGGCAGGTGAAGGTCAACCGGCTCAAGCCGCGCGCCCCAATATTGTACGCGTATACGGAGCATGCGCAGTTTGTCAATGTGTCCTAGTTCGAATTTATGGCGGCGTATTCATGAGGGACTCTGGACATAGTCTCTAAGTTTTTCATTACTTGCCCAGTAGAAATTTACTTTTTGTGGTTATTAGGTAATGATAACGTAATCTATGAGGTAATTGCCAGAAAACTCAGGGCCTACGTGGAGCCTTTCTGAGACTTGAAAATTGGTATATATCATAGGCTCCAACCGTCCCTGAATATCCGGGACAGTCCCGGATTTTTACTAACTGTCCCGCGTCCCGAAAGGCTCTACTAAAATAGTATTATTGGGTGTGGTATGGGTGGAGTTTTAATTAATGATGGGCGTATCTAGTGGGTGTGGTCTATGTCCCTAGAGTTGTTCAGGAAAAGTTGGAGCCTATGATATATGTAGAGTATCTGATGCATGTATCCAGCGAATACATTACAAGCTGAGCGCCACTTTCTCTGCGAAGTACCGCCGGCCGAACTTCACGCGTTCTCTTGGCTGACATAATCCCGTGGATAAATAAAGCTAGCCTTGTGCTATATATAGCACGCACGCTGTGTGCCATGCATGCCGCGACTATCCTGATGTTCAGAAGCTGTCGAGTTCGTCTCCTGTGATTGAAAATTGTCAGTGTCGAGGTCGAGAGTTGGCCGCGGTCGACTCTCAGACTCCATCTCTGTGATTGAGGCGCCAGTATCAATGTGTATACGCACTATATTGACGACCTTTTACCATATAAACCATTATGCATGCAGCTACTGGGCAAGTGGTCAAGTTTTCATAATATAATCAAGTCAGTACTACATTGTAGCTGTTATTGTACATGTACATTGTATCTTTGCATAGGCCTAAGCACCCAACTAAGGTCCACGTTTGGGAAGAGATTAGTAAGACGGGATATGGGGTGAACAGGAGTGTGTATATTTGAAGGGATAATGAAAAAGGAACTGTTTGTAAGCATCTTGGATGGGACTCTGCTCCCCTTCATTGAGAATGTGTATCCAGAAGGTCACAAATTCATGATGGACAACGATCCTAAACATACTTCAGGCTATGCTGCTGACTGGATGAGAGAGAATGGTGTCAATAATATTATTGGTGGAAGAACCCGGCCGAGTCCCCTGACCTCAATCCAATTGAGAACCTGTGGCATAAGCTGAAGGAATATGTAAGGAGAGAAATCCTGAAGCCAAGATCAAAGGATGAGCTAATTCAAGGAATTGTCGAGTTTTTGGGAACAGTGGACACTGCCAAGTGCTTGAAGTACATGCCACCTCACTAAAGTCATTCCTAAAGTAATAGAGTTATAAGGAGCAGCCACAGGTTACTAGTATTATTATATTATGTGTGTATCAATCAAACTACATGTATTATCCCATAACAATTTAACCTCATTATTTTAAACAGGTGATGATAAAACACTTTAGCCTCATTATTTTAAACAGGTGATGATAAAACAATCTTAATGTGCATGGTAATACCGTAGAATCCCGCGATTACGCCCCCACTCGCGCATAAGCCCCCCCCCTCCATTTTTAGCTCAAGTTCCTGCATAGGTACTTTTGTCTCGCGTATAAGCCCCCCCCCCCCCCCCCCCCGACTGTAAAATGGAGCCCATAAATCAACAAAAACAGTAGCTACAGCTAGCAAACTAGCTATTTGCATCATATTTTGCCTTAGGCCAAATAAAATTGAATATTAGTTTTTCATCCCCGCCCGCCTCTAATTTTTCCTCCGCCTGACCACGTTTTAATTCATGAATATCATTAAAATTATCACTAAAAAATGCACAAGGCATTACATCATAGACGCGCTACTTTTTTAATGAAATTCATGATGACATTTAATGATATTCATGACAAAAAATAAAATAAAAAGCCACCCTCCCGCCTGGGGAAATTCCTGAACATAGGATGAGAAACTAATAATCAATTTTGCTTGGCCTTACTTTGTAGTTTTTATCGAGTTTTGCCCACCAAATAGCCAGAGAAAGTACAGAGATTGCGCGCCCACATGGCATTCGACAATCGGTAATGGTCGTCACACTGAAATGTAAGGATCCCGCGTATAAGCCCCCTCCCCACTTTTGCCCAATCCTAGCATGCACAAAGGGGGGGGGGGGGGGCGTAATCGCGGGATTCTACGGTATATACTACATCTGATTTAATGTGCACGGTAGTTTATGTGATGCTATACACTGCATGTACACGTAACAGATTTTTGCTACAAGTACTTTCTTGAGCTAGACCTTAGCCTCTTGCACGCTTGTCCAATTGACTCTTCAGCACACTTCCACTGCTCTTCAAATTCGTATGGGGACTTCCAGTACTGGGGGAAGAGTGAAAGGATCTTACTCTTTAACTCATTCATCTCACGCTCAGGAAGCCGTGGAAGGTCTAGTTCTCCAGCCACAGTACATTGGACCATGACGGCCTCCCCAAAGTATGCTTCCTTGGCAAGCTTCTGTGCCAACGTTGGCAACTTGCTCTCGCAAAGAAGTTTGGGATTTTTTCCAATGGTAAGGGTGGCTGGGTGGGGGTCTTCTTGCTCTTCTTTCTCCGATAAGCCACAATGTCACCCATGCTTGAAGGTTGTAGCTGGCGGAATGGAGGGCGGCTGGGTTGATTTTGATCTTGGATAGATGGAGGCAATGGCTGCGGTGAAGAATGTGACTGAGCTGGTGGTACATGTCCTGGTGACGGGTTCACTTGTGGTACATGTCCTGATAGTGGGCGTGATGGTGGTAAACTTTCAGCTGGAAGCATTGGTAGTGGATGTTCTTGATGAGTATGGTGTGCCGGTCCACAATCGGGATGTGCTTGTGGTCGACACCCTGGTTGAGGAGAGGGGTATACTGGGTGTGGTTGTGCTGCTGGTGGAAGCACAGGACACCGCACGGGTGAACTTCCAGGCACCGGAGGTGGATGAGCTGGTGGAGGATATGAATACTGGTGGCTGATCGAAGGAATAATCCTGTTCATCATTGAAACTGTAGCAGGATTGATTGTTCTCTAGCTTGACTAGCCTAGTCAAAACTTTATCTTGCTTTTGTAGAATTGATCTTTGTATCTCCAGCATGTGTACATGTCCTTCCTCCAACACAGTTACCCGGTCTAATAGTTCTTGTACTTCCATCTCTAGAGTCAGAGAGTCAACAGCTTCATGTGGTGGAGTAGGCTTAGTTGGCGACACAGAGATGCGGTACTTAACACCAGCTGAAGACTGTGGCCCAGTTGGCTTTGGTGGTAAACATGCTTATGGTTGACTGTTGTCTGTAACTGGCTTTGGTGGTGAACTGCTATTGGGTGCCTGTGGTTGACTGTTCTCTGCATCATGAGCCACATTCTGGATAATCTTGCCTGAGAAGATCAACATAAAGGAAGTTAATGTCCTATTGTACACTACTTATGTGCATGTACATGTACATGTAGGGTGTGCACTGACCTTCAGACTTCTGCTTCTTTTTTTGCCCCTTTACAGCAGAGCTGGTCTTACTCTCTTTAGAGCTGTATGACATTTACACAATTTTATCAGACACTATGATGTTATGCACAAATGGTGTACATGTACATGCATGTATTTTGTACATGTACGCATGTAACTACAGGTTATTGCAATGGTTACTGACCTTCTGTAACAAAGCCACGCGGTCTATCGATGCGGCAAGCAGGCAGATGGTAACTTTAGCTGACTTGGACTCACTTCTTATTCAAAAAAACTCTCTCCCAATACATATTATGCATTTACACCTTATATACAAAATTAAGTATGATGTGGCACAAAATACTGTATATACTTCAGCAGTTTTCTGAGACATGACCAAGTACAAATAATAAGTGATACCTAGGACCTAGTACCTTAAATCACAAGTCAAAGTATAAGTGACCTAATACCTAATAAAGGATTGCACAACAAACATATAAACAAGCAGCAAATGTCCGTTTATGGTAATCTTCCACACCTTCATCCTTCTTTTTTTCTGGGAGGCTTTCCTTCTTCCACTGTTTCTCCTCTTGGTCTCTTTTGAGCTGCATGATGGAAAGAATGGAGTTAGTACAACTAAGGAGAGAGGGGGGATAGAGAGGGGGAGGGGGGTAGAGAGAGAGAGAGAGGGAGAGAGAGGGGAGGGGGTTAGAGAGAGAGAGAGAGAGAGACCTTTTTCTTGCTTGTTTTTGTTTGATCACTTTCACACTGGCTCTTGGTGCATCTGAATCTTCAGCTGCCAATAGGTAAGAGCAGTTACATATATGTACATGCATGCATTGTGTACATATACATATGGATAGTACATGTACATATACCATGAACTCTGGTTATTAAGTGCACCCCGCTATTAAGCGCATGCACATTATTTATTAAGCGCATGCTCTCTTCTTGTCACAAGCTATTGTTTATTAAGCGCATGCACTTAATAGGCGTGGTGTTCTACGAACCTGACCTTGACCGGCTGGAAAGTGTGTGGACTGTCCAGATATCTTTGGAGAAATGATGGCCATGTCATGCAAGAAGATTGTGTTTCAGATAAATCTCCAGCACTTGTCGTCTTGAGAGGCAGCTATAAACGCTAAAGCGCTCGATCAATCGAGCCAGCTAGCGCTAACATGAGCGGGCCTTGCATCTGTCACGTGCACAAACGTTTGTGGGCGTGGTTATGTGCCATATAAGCGCATATCCTTTATTAAGCGCATACTGTCGTTCCGTTTACCGCTATAAGCGCATGCTTTTATTAACCAGAGTATACGATACGTGTGCATGCATAAACGTAGTATACATACACATGTACAGTAGTGTACATAATACGTACAGTGGTCTTGAGTTGTTTGTGAATGGGACTCTTCAGCTTCATCAGCACTTTCTAATTCTTTCCATCGTAGCTCTATCTCTGCTTTTATTCCAACAGCAGTTATAGTTCCTGAATAGAACTTTCCACCTTGCTTCACCTTAGCAATCGCTCCCACAATGGCTTCCTTGGGCTTGACAAGTTTGGATTCTAGCACCTCGCTATAGCACTTCTTATCAGCCCAATACCGCAGACAGTGACGCTCTGGGGTGGGGTAGAAATCAATTCATGCCACGCCTACTATGATAATATCGCTTAAACTATAGTACAGCTAATCGTTTTTAAGCCAAAATCTGCTGAATAAAACTAATGTACTTCATAATAGCACTTACTTTTTTGTGCCGTAGATCTTTGAGTTCCCTTCAAATAGCCATGACCGCGGCGATCAAGAAGCCCGTATACTGATTGGAGTCCACCGACTTCGAGTGTTGGCGTGGAGCTGGCTGCAATCTTGGTAGTTGTAGATCGAGAACTTCAGCTTGGCAGCCTTCGATATCGATGATTTACTGATCGTTTTAACCAACTGTGTCTTTTATGAACGTGCAAACGTCTCAACATGTGTCAAACGATGACAACCTTTGCATCCAACGCCCTGTACCGTATATTATCTGCACGCGCACACACGTTCTCTTTCCGTTTTTTTAGATTGCTCGTTCCATTGCACTATCGTAGAACGGAAAATGATACGTTAACTTTTTATAGACCGCTACTGTAATCTGCCACTATACAAGTACATGTGTGTATATCAAATTACTCCCACCATATGTTCACATTCCATTCTCTGGTGGACTCAATGGCCCTTGTTACAACATGTAGGGAAGGATATTATACTGCATGGATAGTAGAATTAATTACTAGCAGAAAACCGTAACGAATCCTCTTAAGTATATCTTATATTGCTTTCATATACATTGCATTTCCTGTTGTACTCGGCTAAAATTCGCAGACTTAGAGAAGATAAGCAAATTGGATGTTCAGTGTTATTAATGTGAAGCATCACATACATGTAGTACAACATGCTTTAATATTGTGCATGTGCATGTACTCTTTTACCATTAGATGACAAATTGGCCCCTGTGAGTGGACTGGCTGTGGAAAAGCCGGAGGATACAGCCTCTAATGCAGGTGCTAGATGTGATGCAAACAGTGCTATCAGCTCATCTCTGATAACTGATGTAAGGCACAGTTAATTATGGTTAAGTACTCATCTGAATACCGGTATTAATTTTTTTAGAGTACTCAGTTACTCATAGCAGGCAAACGAGGGGGAGAAAAGTCAGAGGATACTGTTTCTAATGGTCATACTGGCTATGAAACCAGCAGTGCCGTCAGCGCATCAAGCTCATCCCAGATCACCAAGGTAATTATTGGTCAAGTATACTGCTTTCAATGATGAATTTCGTTAATGTTACAAACAATAATTATTATTAAAATTGGTACTTAGACGATATAAAATTGCACACCAGCTCACTCACCTAACCCTTCCCTCCCTCCTCCCCCCCATACATTAATTATTATACATACACGTACACTTGGTGTAAACAGCAAGTTGCAATGGACATTGAAATTCCAGACCACATCCTCTCCCAAATCAGAAACAAGTACAGGAACATAAAACACGCTTACAAAAAGCAGTGTCCATGCCAGTTAAGGAACATAGCCAATTTAGAATTAGTCGAAAGTCAGCAGAATTTGTCCAGTCAATCCAGTAATGAAAGGGGCATCACTGGAAAATCGATCCGCCTTTCTTACAGTAGCCTTTTCAAGGGAGACCAGGATAGAAAGGAGGGTGGTAACATAAGGATTCTTATCGTAGGCCAAGCTGGCATTGGCAAAACTATTCTTTGTGCTTCGATCGCTGAGGACTGGGCAAATGGGAAGCTCTTTCAGAAATTTCTTATGGTATTTCTCCTTCCACTCAACCAGAAGGGTGTCACCTCAGCTCAAAGTCTTCAAGAGCTTTTCAAAAATCTTGAATTTGATGGAGAAGTGTGCTCTACTGTAGCAATATACTTGATGGCTAACAAGAAAGAAAATATTCTTATGATTGCCGATGGATGGGATGAGCTTTCAGAATCCAGTAGCTCGAAAGAATCCTTCTTGTATCGCCTTCTCTTTGGTGGCCTTGTCCCCAGTTCATCTTTGACGATAGTAGTGACGTCTAAATCTGTTCCAACCACACAACAGTCCATCAGCCGATTCATTACAGTTAAAGGATTTAGTGAGGAAACAACTAAGTCCTATATCCAATGCAAATTTAGCAGCAATCCAGAGAAACTCAGCTCCATCATGACACAGTTAGAGAGTAGCCCCCTACTCGGAAGTGTATGCAGTGTGCCTATTAATATCTCTATGATATGTAGCTATTTTCAGTCATGTGATGACACACTTCCCAGTACTATGCCAGAGTTGTACGAGAAGCTTGCTTGGAACCTTGCTCAATTGAAAATTAATAGTACTAAAGGGTATGAAAATATATTGATTCATAAATTATCAAATTATCAAGACCTCCCTAATGAATTACAACAGTCATGGTCGCATATGTGTCAGTTAGCTTTCGAAAAATGCCAAGCTGATTTTTCCCAAGCAATCACCTCCACTTATCTGTCAACAGAGTTGGAAACGTTTGGTCTGCTTAAGCCTGCAGCTGTTGGGAGCGACGAAGTGATGTTTTCCTTTCTCTGTCCTGCTTTTAGATATTATCTTGCTGTTTCACATCTCACAACACAGCTCCAAAGTGAACAGTTAGAGGTGATAAAGAGCATGCATCACATTAATCCCATGTTCTGTAGATTCTACTTGAGTGTGAGAAATCCAAGCTCTGACATTGTATCAGAAGTTGTTCAAAAGCTGCACAATTGCTGCAAAGACATGTGCCTTCTTTCATTTGAATCTAGAAATGAAATTGTCGATCGAGAGGTAGCTAAATCACTGCGTGCTTCAGGTTCAACGATCATGCTTCATGCTAAGAATGCTTATGAGTGTGTGGCTATGGTGCACTTGCTGGAGAAGATAGAACAGCCAAGCAGTGTTGAGATCAACTTTAAAGATTGTAAGTTAAAAGCGAGGCAAATTCCAAAGTTAGCTAGTGTACTTGGCGATCGATCCAAGGTGATTCAAGTGAAGGGACTTGATCTTAGCGATAATGGGCTCAGTGATGCGATAATAGCTGATTTCTTCACAAGAGCTTCATCTGCCGTTGGTTTGTTGGAAAAATTGTTTCTTCGTAGCTGTGATATAGGAGAAGTAGGTCTCCGAGCAATTATTGATGCATTAGCTAACTCTTCTTGTAAGAGTCTCATCCAGCTAGACCTCTCCTTTAACTCTCTATCGGTAGCATCTTTAGAGAGCTTTCAGAAACATATAGACAAAGATGGTGTGAAAAAAATGGAAATCTTAATCTTGAAAGGATCACTTGCAGAAGATATTGACGTGAATTTCTTGAAATGCTTTGCCACATCTCTTTCAACAAAGTGCCAACATCTACGGCGACTTGATCTTTCCGGTAACAAATTAGGTGCATGCAATGATCCAGAATTCAGTGCTATAGTGTCTCAGCTCACTGCTAGCCTTGGTACTAACTTTGATCTACAATTGGATGACATGTCTGAAGTGGATAAGAACTTTCTGACTATAATGGAAGAATCAATAAGGACCAAAGGAACTATCAATCACACTATTGCTCATGGAGTGATTGTTGGTCCTGGAAGATCAGGAAAGAATACTCTATTAAAACGTTTGACAGGAGAAGGACCACCAGATCCCAGTGAAGTATCACCAAGCACTGGAGTACTGGAGAATGTAGTTAAAGTGGAAGTGAAGAAGCTGTGTGCAGTAGCAAGTGATAAATGTAATCTGAAGTGGCGGAAGTTAAAGTATGATGAAGAGGCACTTGAGCTAATGATGACAACTGCCAAAAATTATTCACATTCAAGTGACGTACCACGACCAGTCACCATCAAGTATATTTATCTAAAGAAATCAGAATCAGTGGAAGACCTACCACAGCCTTCCAAAACAAAATTGGATCAAGCATCAAAACAAGACACACCTAAAGCAGACAAACCTCAGAAATCTGAAAGTACTACCAGTGATGATACAGATACATGTACTTTTGAAAAAGAGAATAAGCATATAACGGTCTACCGTTCTGATGTGGCACCAGTAGATGTCTTCAAGAAGGCAGTTAAGTTACGACGCATGGATGCACTTCGTGAGCATCTAGAATCGTCATGGTCTCTCTACCTCACCAACACGGGAGGACAGATTGAGTTTCAGGAACATCTCCCTCTTCTAGTTTGTGGTCCTTCCATATTTTTTGTCACATTTCCACTTCATCATGATCTATACAAGCCATATGAAGTACAATATGAGTATCCTGATGGCTCAGTAGAGAAGTATTCATCACCTTCTTCGCTAATAGAAGAAATTCTCCAAACGCTTGCAACAATTTACACACTAGACTTTGTCAGTGTTCAAATTCGTAATGAAGAGGTCACTCTAAAGCCTACAGTTTTCATAATTGGAACGCATAAAGATTGCTTGAAGTCTGAGACAGAAGAGATAGCCCAGATTGATGATAAAATCCGAATGTATGTCGAGCAAACTTCTCTCTATCATCAAGGTTCAATTCAGTTTGCATCAAATTTTGATACTAGTAGTGAAAGTCGCTTAATTTTTACTGTGAATAATCTTTGCAAAGATGATGGTGATTTTCAAAATATACGATATGCCGTGCAGCAAACTGTAGAAGAGAAGTGTCATAAAGAGTTTACAGTGCAGTGTCCTTCCTCATGGCTAATCTTCAGCTTAATTCTCCGCGAAAAACATAAATCAAGTCGAGTGTTGAGGCTCGAGGACTGCTTCAAGATTGCCCAAGAATGTGGAATATCAAGCCAAGAAGAATTAACCACAGCTCTCACTTTCATCCACTCCAGACTAGGGCTTGTCAGATACTTTGACGATAAAGAGCTCAATTCACTTGTAGTGATAGATCCACAGATTCTGTTTGATAAGATCACAGACTTAATTAAAGAGACGTTTGTTGGTAAGAATGCAAATGAAAATGAGATCAAAGAGTTTCGTCAGAAGGGTATAATTTCTCTGGCAGTTGTGAAAAGAATCAGTGAGAGATCCAGTGAAGAAGTTCAGCTACCGTTTACGTGGCTGACAAAGCTTCTAAATCATCGTCGACTAGCTGCTTTATTCAAGGATCAGTATGGAGAGAAAATTTTCTTCCCATCAGCGCTTTGCCATGTTTCAAAGGCTCCAGATCCCTTAGTAAAAGCAACACCTCCCAATACCCCACCAAAATCGTTGATTGCATTTAAAACTGGTTTTTGTCCCAGAGGCATAGCTGGAGCTCTAATTAAGTGCCTGATGACCAATGAAATGAATTCAAGAAAGGAGTGGTATCTCCTTCCACACAAAATATTCAGAAATCAAGTTTCTTTCAATATAGGGGCTTATGATGTTACTCTCAAAATCCTACCCACCCACTTCGAAATTGCTTTGGATCCTGAGGAAGATAGTTCTGCATGTGCAGATTCTGATGAAAGTTCAGAATCTGAAACTGAACTTATAGGAAATCTTGCCTACAAGGAAGTACATACACAGATCGACAAATGTATGAAGATTGTGACCAAACTATACAAGAAATGTGAATATTTTTGGACCTTTTATTGCACACTGCCTGATTGTAAACTCCACCCACATCCTGCTGTGATTGCTTCAAGTCAACCTCTCAAATTACGATGCAAAATTTTTCATAAAAGTACTCGTCCACCAAAAGGCTATAAGATATGGAACATCTATAAAAGAGGTATATATCTATATGCATGATTTATGATTTAGGACTTTTTGAACTATCATACGTACTTGCTCTGATTATCCGAACGGCCAAAAATAATTATTAATATTGCCATTCGGTGTTTAATAGAAAGTAAATAAATTTGGCCAATGGTTTATTCGAGTGTAAATAGAACGGATCCGGTGCAAATGGAGAAAGCACTATTATAGCGACGAAGAAACAGCAGTCGATGTCCAGCTCTCGAGTTCTCAGTATCGCTGTGCTCTCAGGAGCAATCATAAAATGATCGCCATCTGTGTCTGTTACCTTTCTGCTCTTATATGCTGTCCAAGATGTGGTAGCCACACTCTTCGATGAACGTAGAAGAGTTGTCTCGAGCTCCTGCCATGCTGTACCGTGTGGCCATTCGGTTGATTTAGAGTGGATGAGAAAACTTGAAATTCAAGATGTTCGACGAATTAGGAAGGAAATAAATTACTTAAACTTGCCATTTGGGCTATTAGAATGTTCGAATAATTAGAGCGAGTACGGTAATACAGGTCTGAATCAGCTGGATGTTGAGGTTGAAGAGAGCCACCTTGGTAAAGTAGCTGATTCAATGACTGAGTGGGAAGGTCCCATTGCTGACAAGCTCAAACTGAAACCAGGCGATGTCGCAAATATTAAGACAGCATACCCAAGAGAACTGAATTTACAAACGTGAGTTTTCCTGGGAAGGAGTATACTCATGGATTGATAGTACCATAGTGTCCCGGATAAGCTCCCACGGCCACTTAAATGTAATTCACAATGTTGGCCTGCATAGGCGCTTATCTGGGATATATTATATGAATTCCACACATTTTAGGCACCTGAACACATTTGCATTGACCCCAATAAAACACAGTGCATGGGTGCTTACCCAGGAGTGGGCGCTTGCCAGAGACACTATCCATGGTAATAATCCTTGCTACCGTATTTTCTCGCTATTAGGCGAATGTGCTTATATCTCCACAGGAAGAAAACCTGTGCTTAATAACAAAGTGCGCCTAACAGCGAGATGCACCTAGCAAAAAATAGCTGCATCAAGAACGCATGTGCATTCACGGTATCATTTAAGGGGGCGTGGCCAATCGATCGATCGCACTATCGTTCACGTTGCTGCATTCTGCTCAGGTCGAAGTGGCGTTCGTTGCTGGAAGAGCCTGAGAATCGACAGTAGTCATCGTAATTTCGACTAACTTTAAAAGGTTGGAGCCCTTAGCAAGCTAGCAAGCGTGCAGATATCGAGGTCAATGGTCACATAATATCAGTATGCACTTATATGCGAAATGCGCCTAATAACGAGTGCTTAGGCCAACAAAATAGCATGCGCTTAATAACGAATATGCGCTTATAAGCGAAATGCGCCTAATAACGAAATACGGTATCTAAATTAATAGGAGAAAAGCATTGTATACCTGGAAAACAAGGAATGGTTCCAAGGCAACCTATGCCAAGTTGATAAAGATCTTTGAGCAAGCTGGCTACAAAAGCTATGGTGATGAAGTTAGAAGGATTGCTCATATTAGCAATAGTGACACAGATGATTCCAGCGGCAGTGGAGAGGAGTACCCTAAAATAGAGCAACCCCAAACATACCCAGATTACAAACCACATGCGCTACCTCAAGTTCCACAACCAATGACATTGTCCGAGTCAGCTGAAGTGTATGTCATGGTAGAAGAGGAAGGTAAGAACTGCAATGGACAGATGGTACAGACTATTTTATAGTAGCTACTTAATAAAACTATATTATATTACCATAATATAGTGGGAAACTTTCAAGGGAGAAAACTTTCGCAGATCTGTAGGAAGGGAGTGGAAAATGTTTGCAGAATGTTAAATAGATTGCATAGCATACCTAAAATTTCGTGGAGAAAACTTTTTTAGGTGGCTGTAAAAATTTAATTGCAAAATTCGTGAAGGTTTTCTCCCTCGAAAGTTTCCCGCTATACCTGCAGTACCTTATTTAAACATACTTGTAGGATCCTTCATAACTGTAGAAATATTTGCCTATGCATGAGTTATTGCTTGATAGCAGTTCATATTAATATGACACTATTGAACCTATTGGATTCCCAGCATAATTATATAGAAATCTCCTAAACAGTGTCTAACTGATATATATGCTAACCCAAGTGTATCGTACAGTGTCTGCCATAATTATTAAACTTTAGCCATGGGATCACTTAGCTAGATATGGTTGAGAAGCTGTATCCTGTCTAAATGCGGTTAATATTCACAGGAGATGCAAGTGAAGTTCGCAGTGAGGATGTACTCAAATCACAAAATATGTCCTTTGTGCCACAGCTCACCCATACCGAATCAGGAAATCACGATCATCTTAATAAAGAACAGCCATCCAATATACCCAAGGTATAATAATTATGTTGGTGGTAATTGTGGCCATGGTAGGGTAATTGTAAATATAATAATAATAATAATATAGAAGAAGGAGAACCCTCTGCCTTGGCCCTCACACGACAACCAACAAATAAATATACCACTTCCGATTGTGAGTCGTCGCTCAGAACCCCTCACATCCCAGCATCACAAACAGCAACAACAACAGCCGGCCCTCCATAGCGCCAATGCTGGAAGTGGTGGCTTGTCAATTAATCCCAGGGACCGTCTGAACACCATCAATACACGACCACTACCGAGAGTGCCAGATGGGAGCTATGACACCAATGATGTAAGCATGGTGTAATGATACCTATGATGTAGCATGATGTGACCTTGCACATGTGTAAGTACAATCATGTTTTGTGGTATTCAATTCACAATTATTAGAATAATAATGATATTATAGTTGTAACAAATGCCAGTGGAGTAGGAAGCAATCGCGTGTTGCAGAGGCCACTGATACAAGTCGTGGGTGTGGCTTTGATTACTGAATTTTTTGACCACAACTATTCTGTTGTAGAGGTCGTACTTTACACAGGAAAAAATCTTCACAACACAACTGTTGCAGATTCCTTGTAATTTGTTGTGAATTAGGTCTAATCACAATACTTTCACAACATCATGGTACGACAAAGATTGTACCGCTTGCAATGGTTGTGTTTTCGCCTAAATGTTGGGTCGTTGCAAAAGCATTGTGTTATTAAACACAACGGTTGTGAACCTGTTGTGCAACGGTTGTGAAATTAGGTATAAACTACTAATAACCATTAATAATGATTCATTAACTACCCTAATGTTGTGCTTTTGTCGTAATTTGATGCATTTTGGAATTACAACCGTTGTGAAGAGTTTACAACGTTCCCAAAATGATTGTGAATTAAGAAATGCAACAGTTGTGTTGTGGAGATTTTTTCCTGTGTTAGTAATGTAAACCACACTTTTACGAAGAAAGTCTGCATGATATATGATGAAAATTGGAGAAAACAGGGTTTTGTATCAAGCCTGATTATTGGGATGAGGGGGGGGGGGGCAGTGGCCTCCCCTGGCCCCCCTGGTTCCTACTCTACTGAAATGCAGCAATGTAGTTGGAGGTCCATTATTTCAATTAGAGTCCTCTCAGTTCACTTGTAGACCTCTTGGAGGTGTAGATCTATTATTGGGCTACCAAGGACAAAGAAAGATGCACAGTTGAACAGTAGCCTAGTCCCCAGAGACCCTGTCCAATGGTCTCTACGCTTTTTAAAATATCCTTAGACCCTTAGTAGCATCCTTACTTAATTCGCTCGGGATGCTACAGCCCTGGGCCTTTTGATCTCTTAGAACATGTCGAGACATTGGACTCGTTCTCTAACTATTCACAGGAAAAAATCTTCACAACACAACTGTTGCAGATTCCTTGTAATTTGTTGTGAATTAGGTCTAATCACAATACTTTCACAACATCAAGGTACGACAAAGATTGTACTGCTTGCAACGGTTGTGTTTTAGCCTAAATGTTGGGTCGTTGCAAAAGCATCGTGTTATTAAACACAACGGTTGTGAACCTGTTGTGCAACGGTTGTGAAATTAGGTATAAACTACTAATAACCATTAAATAATGATTCATTAACTACCCTAATGTTGTGCTTTCGTCGTATTTTGATGCATTTTGGAATTACAACCGTTGTGAAGAGTTTACAACATTCCCAAAATGATTGTGAATTAAGTAATGCAACAGTTGTGTTGTGGAGTTTTTTCCTGTGATTATTATATAGAAAATGTACTTATAAGTGTACATGCAGTTTGCTCAATTATTTACACTTTTTGATTATTATGACATTGGTGTAGGAATTACCATTAATTACTGTTACGATGTTAAATGTTGATCCTAATCTACCGCATTTCGACCAGAGTACCTGGATGAACCCAAGCATAACGTGAGTGCAACAAAATGGAGTTGATTTAACCCCTTTTAGTATCTATGTATTTTGATTGAAACTCTATTGTTTCTCTCTTGTAGGCGAGAAGACTCAAGAGGTATTTTAACGGGACGCCTGAATGGTACCTTCCTAATGCGACAGAAAGGCCCTACTGATGAAATACCACTAACAGCACCAGTTCACTCATACACCATTGATCTAGTGTAAGCAGAGAGACGAGAGAATAGAGAAAGAGAGAGAGTGTGTGTACATGTGAGAGAGAATACGAGTCACACAACCTTAAGATTATGGTCACTGCAGTAGCCTAATTTAAATACATTGAAGTTGGCTTTTACATGATAGTTTAATAGCTATGTGCTATAATAGGCTTAGATTTGCTTCTCTGCTTTTAAGCTTGTGAGCTATAGCTAATTCTCTCTTTTTTCTTCTATATCTGCAGTGACCAGGGCAAGTTTAAACGCATCCCCGTGTTCCGAGACCGGAGAGGTGGCTATGGGTACGCCCCGCCTTACGAATTTGCCTCACTCCTCTCTCTTGTTCTCTACTACGCCACGCATACAATGAAGAAGCACAGCCCAGACTTAAAGGCAACTCTCCAGTTCCCAGCCTTTATCTTTCCTAAACGTCATCACAGACAATAAATATTGTTATTGTGACAAAGGCTGGTATTTTTTTCCTGGCAGTGAATGATTTGTGCATCTATACAGAAAGAGAAGTGTAGCACAATAATATTATTTTGAATGGACAATAACCCCGCGTACATGTGCAATTTTGCAAATTTAAGGGTAAAGTACACAGGAAAAAATCTTCACAACACAATTGTTGCAAATTCCTTGTAATTGGTTGTGAATTAGGTCTAATCACAATACTTTCACAACATCATGGTACGACAAAGATTGTACCGCTTGCAACGGTTGTGTTTTGGCCTAAATGTTGGGTCGTTGCAAAATCATTGTGTTATTAAACACAATGGTTGTGAACCTGTTGTGCAACGGTTGTGAAATTAGGTATAAACTACTAATAACCATTAATAATGATTTATTAACTACCCTAATGTTGTACTTTTGTTGTAATTTGATGCATTTTGGAATTACAACCGTTGTGAAGAGTTTACAACGTTCCCAAAATGATTGTGAATTAAGTAATGCAACAGTTGTGTTGTGGAGATTTTTTCCTGTGGTAATTGTTCATGTTGTGTCATCGTTGTCGTTATATATAGCACAAAAATTTCCATAACTATGATCTCTGGATGTAGGCATCTAAGCAACTTGTAAGCATAACAAATCAATCAAATTCGGCGAAAAATTGGCTTCAGTGTGCATCATATCGACGAATACGGTCCACGAGCATCATAAATAGTGCCTTTTTGTTGGCCACCGGTATAACCATATATATATATGCCTATGACAGTGCCTACTCAATGCATAATCAGTGCCTCCAAATCAAATTTGTCAGTATATATTTTTGATGAATTCTGATCATAAATACTGATAAAATTTTGAAAACTGGGAGAATTTACTAGTACATAACATGCATACATCACATATACACAGGAAAAAATCTCCACAACACAACTGTTGCATTACTTAATTCACAATCATTTTGGGAACGTTGTAAACTCTTCACAACGGTTGTAATTCCAAATGCATCAAATTACAACAAAAGCACAACATTAGGGTAGTTAATGAATCATTATTAATGGTTATTAGTAGTTTATACCTAATTTCACAACCGTTGCACAACAGGTTCACAACTGTTGTGTTCAATAACACAATGCTTTTGCAACGACCCAACATTTAGGCTAAAACACAACCGTTGCAAGCGGTACAATCTTTGTCGTACCTTGATGTTGTGAAAGTATTGTGATTAGACCTAATTCACAACAAATTACAAGGAATCTGCAACAGTTGTGTTGTGAAGATTTTTTCCTGTGATAGTTGCTGGCATGTATACTCAATTCAAAGTGCACTTGTTTGGTTCTCTGTTCTGGCATTTATATAATATCACAGGAAAAAATCTTCACAACACAATTGTTGCAGATTCCTTGTAATTTGTTGTGAATTGGGTCTAATCACAATACTTTCACAACATGGTACGACAAAGATTGTACCGTTTGCAACGGTTGTGTTTTGGCCTAAATGTTGGGTCGTTGCAAAAGCATTGTCAGTGTTATTAAACACAACGGTTGTGAACCTGTTGTGCAACAGTTGTGAAATTAGGTATAAACTACTAATAACCATTAATAATGATTCATTAACTACCCTAATGTTGTACTTTTGTTGTAATTTGATGCATTTTGGAATTACAACTGTTGCGAAGAGTTTACAATGTATGTTCCCAAAATGATTGTGAATTAAGTAATGCAACAATTGTGTTGTGGAGATTTTTCCTATGATATTATAGTGGATTTTACTCTCATTTTTTGGGTCGCCATGAGAATGACATAAATTAAAATTCCATGAGTTACCAATAGTATCAATTTTAGCCACTGTCACCATGATAAGTAAGATAGACCTTGAGTTACTCATGGGAACAAAATTAATTACCATAATTATAAATCGGGAATATTTCGATGTTAAAATATTTTCGGACAGCATGGCTAGGGCTTGCAATTGTGCAAAAATTAAACGTACGAAGTACATGTACATGCACGATATTAACGACAATGCAGTACAGGGTCATTTGTCCGAAAATTATTTAACGCGAAAAATTATTGCATGAAATATTTTAGACACGAAATATTCGCGATTTACGGTAAGTCACTTGCAAGTGACATAAATACTTGGATGGTGACAATACCGTATACATAATAATAATATTATTATGGCATTTTAAGTCAATTAATTATAAAAAGCAAGCTCATACTTAAAATACTCCCATAATACTGAATCAAAAGTATCATTACTATGGCAATAATTTAAGTCATGAGAATACTCCTGTATACGCAACATGGGTAAATCCACAAATCTCTGTTCAGGTCTTCAGGTCTCAGTTTTTGTATAAGTGTGTTTAATGTCGATAATGTGGCTAGTATGCATGATCATCTATTAACAGTACATGCTGATATGATAGAGACGTAGTGCATGCACAAACAGTATCCTGCCTCAGTGTCCATTAGTACCGTGCACTTTATACATTGCCATATCACCAGTGTAGGTAGTTGACAGATAGAGTTTCTATGAAGTGTCACGTCACGGTCCAAATGGCAAACTTAGAGCTATCTCAGTTGACACCTGCAATGTAATTAAGCTTAATTATAATTATTAAAAATTGTACCCCTAATTATAATAGGCTACTATATACCTTGCTAGCCTTTAAATTTTAAAAAGCTTTATGCTTGGGATGATTTAGTTCAGAAATCTTTTCAGAAAAAATAATAGCCAGCGCTAGCATGCATAGCTCAATATAGCTTATACCGTATAGCCGGAAATTTTCGCCTTTAATTTTTTGCCCAGGCGCGTCGTGGGCGAAAATTTTTTCAGCGAATTATTTTACCCAGTGAAAATTTTGTCACGCCGAAATTTTTACACGCACAGGTTTTTACATGTGGCTGCCAAGCTGTAGTAGTGCCTCATGATCGACAGTCACAAACTCCATCTTTCTCAATCTTTCTCAATCTGCAGTCTAGCTTGATGTCGCTACTATCCTACTTCCACGTTGCTCCACGGGTTTTACCCGATCCTTCCGGACCCTAGGCCTATATCGGCGGAGCTATCTCCTTTCGCCATCGCAGAGGCCAACGCTGCTGTGAACGGCGTGCAGCAAGCGAAGACTAAGGGAAGTAAGAGGCAAGGGACGTACAGGGAGATCAATCGTGCTGAGGATTGCGCGCGTGCGAATACGGTACCAGATATTCGGGCGTGGCGTGTTCATTCGTCGAGAGCTCCACCCACTACTTCCTGGTGAGCAACTCGCGCTGTGGGCGAAATTAAATTCAGCGAAATTTTTGTGCCAATACAAAGCATGAGCATTGAGCGAAACTTTTATCCAGCGAAAATTTTGTGCTATACGGTAGTACATAATTATGATAGTTAGTACAGGAGCTAGCTAGCTAGCTATCTACAGCCTTCCAAAATCTAGCTATTTTACCTCCAAAATAAGAAAAATAGCTTACCTTTGTACTTATTTTAGTGATTTCAAAGTTTTGTCTCGTGTTTCCCACTGTAAAAGACAGCTAGAAACTCTCCATGCATTTAAGTGCAGCTGCCACATACTAAATAATATGCGCATGCGTGATTATGATGTCATTGATATTAAAGTAGTGAGGTTCACCAGTAATAGGATGTCACCACCAATAATAGTAGTGAACTGCTTCAATAATTATAGTAGTGACATTCACTACATATTGACTTTACCACTTGGTGGTGAAACAAAAATTATAGTGATGTTCACCATTTAATTTGGTGACGATCACCAGTCCGTTTATATATATAGCTACCCTGCACCTGAGGTACTCGGGTTTTCTTCAGAGTCAGTACAAGTGCATGATATAGGCTAGGGGGAAGGCACCTGGCTATGTCACTGAAAGCCTCTGTGACTACTTCAACTGAATTATGCACTTGAGAGCCACTAACTGTTTACACTAGCTGTCACTGATGCCTGATAATCCTTGGATGCGTACTTAGACGACCCTTCCATACGGACGGACGGACAGACAAAAATCGCCAAACAATTGCAGCATAGATAATTTAGTGTGCGTAGTCTAAATTATCTATGATTGCAGTAACCCTCCACCTACGCTTTGCGGCGAGGGTTAATGATCCTAGCATTGTATTCATTCTCTTATCTAAAGTACAGCGCAGCATGTAAAACGATAAATTAATAGTTAATTGTGATAATACAAGTATTTTGGGCTAATTAAATTTACATTCATTTGCATGCATGCACGACTGCTATGAGGAAGAATGGAAGAAGCTAGCTAACTAGCCATGTGTACATGTATACAATAATAATAGTAATTATAGTACATTCAAAAATTAACCTTACAGTTGTAAATTGCAATTAATAATAATATTATATCGCTACTGATCCTAATGTTACTTCGATTTCAGACTACCAATATCAACTTGCTGCAAGCAAAAGCTGTCTCCACCCACTATGAATAGCTCTCCATTAAGTAGAACTACGCAGGCACACTCCCTTCTAATTGAAGTGAATTCACCAACTTTCACCCACCTATTACAGCTAGGCTTATATAGGTGAATATATATATGAGCAACTCCTTCCCCCAATAGCTAGTAAAGCTCCATTTAAAGCCAGAGCTGTGCTTTTCGAATCTGGAGTGTTAGGCATGACTTGCCATGGTTGTGAAGAGAGCGTTTGAATAACTGCATCATGTATGAGATCATCAATGCAGACACAGAAACATTGAGTGGATTGGCCTGAAATATAATTATAGCCACCTAATAGGTACCACATATTTCCAATGATTGAGGATGACATCTTGTACTGCCTATCAGGGAGAGGTGAAGCACGGTACCAGTAGCCAGTGAGACTGTCTAAGATTTCGACTATCTAAGATTTCGACTATCGAATGGTGAGCATTATCAAGATCAAATCCCCCAGCTACCATTATCCATCTGTTTTTGTACGTAGCCACAGTTGGTCCACTACGTGCAGTGGGCATCGGTGGTAGTGTATGTGTCCAGCAATTAGATTCCTCGTTCCATATTCCTAGTTGATTTGTTCTTCGCTGGGATCCTTGTATCACTCCTCCTACGACTACTAGATTATTGTCCAGTGATGTCATTCCAAACCAGTAGCACTCGTAATCAGGGAGTGAGCTCCACTCATTGTTAGGGATATTATAGACCATCACCACTGCATTCTTACCAAAACAGGATGATGTACCGGCTCCAACATACACTTTCTCATTTAGCACAATAGCCTCTGGATAGTAAGTCATACCATATGGTATTTTTTTACAACTCCGCCAATCTATATTCAGAGGATCTTTTGTTTCAGAAAGTGATGCCTAACATTGATTAAAAGGAAAGTAAGTCCCTGCAGCTCTATAGCGTCATAATTACGTATACAACTATGAGGATAAAGTATTCTATAATAACAAGATTCTTACTGGAATAGGAGTTTCTGAATCACTCATCTGTATGTGACATTGTGCCAGCTGTTCCTCAAGCCTGCTTAAGTCAGCACCCTCTTTGTCTTAACTCAGCTTGATGATTTTCTTCTATAACCTGCATGCTCATCAATTTAGGGTAAGTACATATTATGTAATGGCTTAAATCACACTAGCAGTAATTACAATACCTGTATCTGCTGTTGCATTTCAGTGATTGTCCGCTGGTGTTCAGTATTTCTCTGTCGAATCTGTAGCTCCATATCCTGAATCCAAAGCACATAGTTATCAGCGTCAGTGTTATTGAATTTTGTTAATGAGTTGTTGCAATTAATAATTATGAAGTCTTCTGAAACTATATTATAAGTTTTTAGTATTATAGCTGTTTATCTAGGTTTGCATGCATGCATGGCATTTTTTCACAATAATTGTGTTTCTTTCAAGATCATAGAATAACAAAAATATGGGGATTCCCATGCAAGATTATAATAATAATATTATTATTATTATATAATTGAATGTGAATGTATGTATATACTCTGGGTCACGCATTATTGTGGTCAATGTGTATGTAGTAGGCATAGGCGGCGGAACCCATAGGGCTTTGGGGCTGAAGCCCCCCCAATATTTGAGCCCCATAATAGCCTTTTGATGACTATCTTACAGACAAATAATTGACAGTAGATAAATACATCAATATACCTACAAAATCTGCCTAGAATAAGTTCAAGAATCGATCTTAGTGCACGTTTTCCACCACTTCTTTGTTTCCGATAACCGATAGCTCCGTATGACCTTTGAACTTCCATTAAGTGGGTGTGGCCCTAAAATTTATCGCGCGCGCTTCGCGCGCAATCAGTATTAGCCCCCCCAAACAAAAGTTACTTCCTCCGCCTATGGTAGGTAGCTAGATAATCTAGCCACGAACCTGAATCTGAAGATGTAGTTGGTGAATCACTTCATCTTTTGCCGCTAGTTCGTTTGTTTGCTCCCTCACAGTGGTTTGTGTCCCAATGAAAGCCTTCATCATGACCACCTATCTCACAGCATCAGCTCTGGCGACAGCTCCACAAGGACCTTCAATGTCTGCCCGCATTCCCTCTAGAGTAGCTACAAGCTGCTCAGCTGTGGGTCGTCTTGAAGGAGAGTTGTAAAGGCATTGCTTTGTCATCAGCACACAGGGATGCCGTGCTCCAAGCATAGTGCCCTCCAACTGCTCAAAGTAATCTCTACGACGTTCAACTTCAGAACGAGCAACAAGCTCATCAGAATTATTCGGATTGGTGTAGTTTGGTTCAAGAAGGTTACCAGGAAATATCTGCAGAACACACAATCACATTTATTATTGCAAACTCATTCTATACCCTACTTCAATGTGTATGCATGCACCCTAAAGGTAGCTATGGCAGCTATGTACAGGGCTTATTTCAGGGGGTGCTTTTGCCACCCCCTGGGATTGATTTTTTTCCCCTTTGGAAATTGGCCTTTCCTATAATGTTATATCATGGCCCCCTTGTATTTGTATTGACACCCCCCCCCCTTAAAATTTGCTGCTATGTGTTTGCCCCCTCTTGAGCGAAACCCTGTACGTAAATGTGCTTAATTTAATAACCTGGGTCAATGTAAATAGAGCGAGATGACCAAACGAGAAGATATCAAGGCTGGGGCCATAGCGAGAAGCTGAAGTAAGTGCTTCGGGAGGCATGTAGACCAGTGTGCCTGGTAACCGAGAAAGTGTACGAGCTAGCTGACCAGGCTGTAGGTTCACGATACGAGAATTTCCAAAATCAGTAATTTTAGCCACAAGAGAAGAGGTCAATAACACATTTTTTGCTGTTAGATCGCGGTGGACGATTTGAGGATTGTGTTTATGCAGGTAGACCAGACCCTTGGCGACATCTTCAAGCATGGAGCGTTTCAAGGCCAAAGGAATATTTGGAACCGTTTCAAGCAAACTATCAAGATTCCCATCCAGTCTCTCCATCAGCAGCACAGGGAGTTGGCAGCTGGGGAGGAAACACACACCCATGAATTGGGTGATGTTGGGGTGACGAAGATCAGATATCAGCTGACACTCCTGCACGTATCTGCTAGCCATATCCTGTACTCCAACATTGCCAGCATCGAGTAAAGCCTCGTGGATCTTCTTTCCAGCACATATTAAACCGTTGACTTCGACCTGTGGTGATCATGAAGAGTGGAGCTACGTGACACGCCCCGCGTTTCAACGCTATGCTATTCCGATTTTTCAACTTTACTATTACCTCTTCCACTGATCCGTAAGATCCAATGCCTAGCAGGCTGTCTGTGGTAGTTCCCTCCACTACGAAGCAAGCGATGTTTGGATCGTTCTGAAAGACCTGAAAACGTCTTGGAGCCGCCATACTTCTATGCAAATCTGTACACATACATATACAAGGTTCGACAGCCCATAATTAAGACTGCGTAACCGCAGTCTTAATTATCTATGGACAGGCGTCAGTGTCATGGAAATTCCTTGGGAGTCTGTAAACAGTGGACTGGACTGCTGGAATGGATTACTGGTCCAGGACTGACTTTTGACCTCAGATTTAGCCACTAAATAGGGCATACATAATAGCCACAAGTGACAAGGATGTTATTTGTGGGGAGCCTGCAGAATTTAAGCACAACTTGGTATGGCTACCTACATGAATACATTTGTAACTATTTTAGTAAATCCCTGAGTATTAGAGTTTAATATAGCTAGCTACATACATTTAATATGTCACTGAGTCAATCCCCTTTAGGTCGATGAGAATATCGAAGATTTCCTGTATATGCTCAGATTCCGGTGCATTCAGAATGTGCATTGTGTATTTGTGCACATATAAAGCTTGTGTTTAATTGAACCCTTGACCACATCCCCAGTGGCTGTATAGTTCTAATGGTGCATGTGGTAAAGGTCGTCAATACACACATCGATGCCAGGGCCTCAATCGTAGAGATGGAGTCCAAGATCAACTTTCGACTTCGAGTTTCGATGCTTCTATCAAAGGAGATGAACTCGAGAGCACAGTACAGCTTCCGAACTTCAGATCGGTCATGGTATGACGCGTGCTATAAATAGCGCAAGGCTAGCTTTATTTATCCACTGGATTACGTCAGCCAAGAGAACGCGTGAAGTTCGGCCGGCATTACTTGTCGGAGAAAGTAGCACTCAGCTTTTAATGTATTCGCTGGATATGTATGTAAGTTAATATATGATTCTGTGGATTTTCAGGTCTCAGAAGTGTTCTGTAAAGGCTCTGAATTTTAGCGCTATGACGACATAGGTTACATCATAATTACCTAATAACCGCAAAAAAGTAAGTTTATACTGGGGATGTAATGTAATGAAAAACTTAGAGACTACATCCCGAGTCCCTCATAAGTATTGCACCGCGCTTACTGTACGCCGCCATAATTCGAACTAGGACACATCGACAAACTGCGCATGCTCCGTATACGCGTATATTGGGGCGCGCGGCTCGAGCCGGTTGACCCGGACGTGACCTCCACCTTGTGCCTGCCATGTGCTATATATAGACTGAATAGGGAAATCCCCCCGAGCGCGTGCTTGCCAAAGAAAGCGAACTGAGAAAATCGCCATATCTCATCGATAGTCCACGATGTCTTCTACGCTAGGTTCGAATTCTGGGCCCCAACAAGATTTCATGCGCGCTAAGCATTTTGAAACAGTCTTAACCGCATTTTCATCATCATTAATCATCATTACTCATAATTACCTCATCGCGCGGCCGATTTGTTTTTTTTTCTAATTGGGACTCGGGATGTAATGAAAAACTTAGAGACTACATCCCTCGTCCCTCATGAAAAGTATTATACCTCGCTACTGTACGCCGCCATAATTCGAACTAGGACACACCGACAAACTGCGCATGCTCCGTACACGTGAGTATTGGGGCGCGCGGCTTGAGCCGGTTGACCCGAACGTGACCTCCACTGCAATGTGCTAGACTGTATGGGGAAATCCCCTCAGAGAGCTCGCTCGCTAAAGAAAGCGAACTGAGAGAATCGCCATATATCATCGATAGTCCACGATCTCTTCTACGCTATGTTCGAATTCTGGGTCCCAACACCCTGTCATGCGCGCTAAACATTTTGAAGCAGTTTTCACCCCAATTTCATCATAATTTCATCATAGGTGTTGTCATTAATTACCTCATTACTTTCGTCATCAATTACTCATCGCGCGGCCGAATTTTTTTTGTGGATTGGGACTCGGGATGTAATGAAAAATTTAGAGACTACATCCCGAGTCCCTCGTGAAAAATAGCCGCCATAAATTCGAACTAGGACACATCGAACAACTGCGCATGCTCCGCTCACGCGTATACTGGGGCGCGCGACTGAATAGGGAAATCCCCTGCCCTGAAAACGAGCTCGCTAGAGAAAGCGAACTGAGAGAAACGCCATAAGGATATCATCGGATAGTCCACGATCTCTTCTACGCTAGGGTTCGACTTTTGGGTCCCAACAACCTTTCATGCGCGCAAAACATTTTGAAGCAGTCTTCATCCCAATTTCATCATAATTTCATCATAATTTCATCACAGGTTTCATCATAGGTTTCATCATAATTACTCATCGCGCGGCCGAATTCTTTTTTGCGGATTGGGACTCGGGATGTAATGAAAAAGTTAGAGACTACATCCCGAGTCCCTCACGCCAAGTAGCCACATCGATAAACTGCGCATGCTCCGTATACGCGTACAATATTGGGGCGCGCGGCTAGGCTTGATACTGGGGATGTAATGAAACACTTAGAGACTACGTCCAGAGTCCCTCATGAAAAGTAGCCGCCATAAACTCGAACTTGGACGCGTCGACAAACTGCGCATGCTCCGTACACACGTATATTGGGCGCGCGTCTTGAGCCGGTTGACCCGAACGTGACCTCCACTGCCACGTGCTAGACTGAACAGGGAAATCCCCCCGAGTGCGAGCTCGCCAAAGAAAGCGAACTGAGAAAATCGCCATATCTCATCGATAGTCCACGATCTCTTCTACTCTAGGTTCGAATTCTGGGCCCCAACACCCTGTCATGCGCGCTAGACATTTTGAAGCAGTTTCACCCCAATTTCATCATAGGTTTCATCATCATTTCATCATAGATTTCATCATCATTACCTCATCGAGCGGCCGAATCGATTTGTTAATTGGGACTCTGGACGTAATTTACATGCCCAGAATCTGATATCAATTCCTCTGCATCTGAACAATGTTTCAGAATACTTTAGTTCAATACTTACATTCCCAAAATCTGATAATAAGTACATTCTGGAAAATCAGGAGTGCATATTAAATAAACAAAAACATCTATAATACTAGAGCTCATAGAGCACATACCCCGTGTGCCATGGCTATATCACCCATGGCCATGCCTCTTCTTAGAGGCCTCTATTCTTTGAATTTTAATCTCTTGCTACTCACAAGCTTTTTCGTTCCCTTCTGAGATCCATGATCACAGATGGCATTAATTTTGTGCTAGAAGCATGCTCAGGGCTGCCATAATCTTTTGACAATAAAATTAATCCTAAGGAACATACCCCAAATCCTGAGATAATTATGGAAAATATTATGGGAGTAGAAGGCTAAAAAAATCCTAATATCCCTAATTTGCATATGCTAATGAAGCAAAATAGATGTTCAAAAATCCTAACAACATTATTAGGATAAAAATCCTAATCTTTGGCAGCGCTGTATGCTGTAGAGAAGCTCGAGCATGTGCAGTAGACTCCCCAGTTCATAAGTACTAGGTGGGCGTGTCCGATATATTTGCACGATTTGTAGCTCCCTTGGGTATTGCCTAGGGTTAAGAACGAGAGTTGCCGATTTTTATGCTGACAGACGACAAACTGATTGCTTTGCCCCTGCTGCACATGCACGCACGTGGGGTAATGATAATGAAGAAAAGTGAGGGCGTCCCCCCCCCCCCCCCCCCCCCAAAATTAATACTGCCTATAATCTGTGGCTGTACATGATTATGGATACTTCAGTGGCCAATCTTAGCTCAGAGTGATACTCAACTTCTATTGTGTTGCAGAAACAAAAAGTATTTAGTTCCCATAAATTATGCAACTGATACATGTCATTAGCTTAGGGCACCTATATAACTCACTGTAAAATCGACATACTAGTCTACATGTATGCTAAATTTGAGGTCAAAGGGCAGTCCAATATTCCAGTCCAGTCCACTGTTTACAGACTCCCAAATTCCTTAAGCATGCACATGCGCATTGGATGATAATGGTGATAGCGTATTCGCACTCAAGTTCACAAGTTAATTATAAAGTGTTGTATACACGCATGCCTAATAATATTCTGATAATGAAATTAAACTTGCTACACATTAAACAAGGAATAAAATTTAAATAACATACCGACAACAAAATTAGCCTCACAATAAAATAATAGCTGTGAGCACAATGAGGAAAACAGAGAGCAACTGAGACCACCTCAGAGCTAATGCTCCATCAGTACCAGGCCCAGTAAATGACACAGTTACAGGTCCACTGGCCGTGGACTGAAGTTGGAACTCCACTGGATAGTGATCGCTGACGTTTGATGTTAGTTGAGAACTTAGGCTGTATGCTGTGTCAAATCTAAACACTTGAGCACTTTGATTAGCAACAGGATTGGTAATTTCACCAGCAATGATGATTCTGCATGACATTGTTTCATGGATCTTAAATTTATGTCAAAAATAATTATTATTATTATCATCAGCATATTATTACTTTCGAATTTCTCTGTCCACTGGAAAGCAAGGCTAGTTCCAATTCATCGCATAGCTAGTCTAAGATCTTGACTTTGAAATTGAGGCTAGGGGTAGGTAAATTATGCTAATTTTTTGGCCTATAATGCTATTCTCAAATGCTCAAAAAATCCCTAATAATGCTCATGAAGTGTAATTCCCAATACATTGCCCATTATGCTCAAGTCGAACTGACTATAATGTTAATAAAAACCGATATGAGACATGAGGAAACTCAGTAACACTGTTGTCAAGAGCACCCATTTCAGTTTTACAATCATTCGGATTCGAAAGTGGGTACCAGCTGATTGATTAACCCTTTACCGGTCCACAATACGTAGTTCAGGCGTTGTGACAAAGGTCGATTAACAGATACTTGCGATTGTGTCCCCTAAAATTCTCAAAATTATGCCAGTTGATACCTATAATGCTAGCATAATTCTCAAATGCTTACACACACCTATCATGCTCAAAATTATGCCGGCATAATTTATCTACCCCTAATTGAGGCATACTGCTATGATGGTCTTATTACATACTTGATCATGAAAACTTGGAGATTTAACTAGCTAGTTATAGCTGATAGGGATGATGTTCAATCAATTATTCATTCAAGTATCCCAACTGTGAATATAGATGTACTTTGGACACTATCCATCCCCAAGACATCTATAGGTGGAATTTGGACTTTTTGTCTCATTCTTTCACCCATATTATGTGTTAGTACATTCATTAAGGCAATTGATACTCTTCTCTTAATTTGACCACATCATAGCCTTTTTTCCACTGCTTATATATCACCATTTGTGTCCTATAATAGTGTCCTAGCTATATAGTGTCCTATCGTATGGCTGTTTGTCTCTCCACTCCATTAAAGCTACTCTGTCATATTAACAGAAACTGGGATCCAAAGAAACCTATTAGTACTTAAAATCTGTGCCACATTTCTTCTTCTTTCTTACTCTAAGATTCTATTCGTATCCATTAGGCTTCATTTGCTATAGCCTTGTATGATTGCAGCGGTAATTCGATCTATGATGATACTGTATTACTATTAATTTTGATTCGACAGTTACATTAATCATATTCCATAATAATATAATATGGTTCTTGCACTGTCTATCATAGCAGTCTTTGTTGTTCTACCACCACTACTTTTGCTTCTTTATCCTACGAGTTTTAGTGTTCCATATTCTCTTGGGAGCTGTGTTCCTCACGATGAGAAGAAGTGGATGAATCATGCTGACGGATTATTTCTTTTCACTTTGGGAGCACTGATGATTACAAAACATCTTGGTGAGAAATTTACTTTCATTATGGGAACTATGATTGTAACCTTGGTAACGGCTTCTGCTTTGTTGTACTTCATTATTTTGTACTTGTGCAACTAAATGCAAAAATCAATGATCCTAGCATTGTATTCATTCTCTTATCTAAAGTACAACGCAGCATGTAAAACAATAAATTAATAGTTAATTGTGATAATACAAATATTTTTGGGCTAATTAAATTTACATTCATTTGCATGCATGCACGATTGCTATGAAGAAGTATATAAGAAGCTAGCTAGCTAGCCATGTGTACATGTATACAATAATAATAGTGACAATAATAATTATAGTACATTCAAAAACTAACCTCACAGTTGTAAATTGCAATTGCTATATAACTGGTCCTAATGTTACTTCAGACTACCAATATCAACTTGCTGCAAGCAAGAACTGTCTCCACCTGCTACGAATAGCTCTCCACTAGGTAGAACTACGCAGGCACACTCCCTTCTAATTGAAGTGAGTTCACCAACTTTCACCCATCTGTTGCAGCTAGGCTTATAAAGGTGAATATATGAGCAATTCATTCCTCCAATCGCCAGTAAAGCTCCATTTAAAGCCAGAACTGTGCTATACGAATCTGGAGTATTAGGCATGGCTTGCCATGATCGCAAAGAGGGTGTTTGAAAAATCGCATCACGTATGAGATCATCAATGCAGACACAGAAACATTGATTGGATTGGCCTGAAAGATAGCCACCTAATAGGTACCACATATTTCCGATGACTGAAGATGACATCTTGTACTGCCTGTCAGGGAGAGGTGAAGCACGGTACCAGTAGCCAGTGAGACTGTCTAAGATTTCGACTGTCGAATGGTGAGCATTATCAAAATCAAATCCCCCAGCTACCATTATCCATCTGTTTTTGTACGTAGCCACAGTTGGTCCACTACGTTCAGTGGGCATCGGTGGTAGTGTATGCGTCCAGCAATTTGATTCCTCGTTCCATATTCCTAATTTATTTGCTCTACATTGGGATTTTCGTATCACTCCTCCTACAACTACTAGATGATTGTCTAGTGATGCCATTCCAAACCAGTAGCATTCATATTCAGGAAGTGAGCTCCACTCATTGTTAGGGATGTTATAGACCATCACCACTGCATCGTTACCACCATGGGATGTACCAGCTCCAACATATATTTTTTCATTAAGCACAATTATAGCCTCTGGGTAGTAAGTCATACCGTGTGGCATTTCTTTACAATTCTGCCAATCTATATTTAGAGGATCTTTTGTTTCAGAAAGTGGCACCTACCATTAAGGAAAAAGGTACATAATTAATATCAGTTTCTATGCATGCAATCATGGTATACTATACAGTTATTAAAATAGCCCTATAATTAGGGTATAATACTATTATCTATACCTGTAAATGTAGGCTTTTTCTGGTTTGATTACCCTGCATTTCACTCAAGAGTCCAGCACTCTGCAAATCAGTATCCTATTTAGAATATCAATAATCTTTATTACGATAATAATAATAATATTAAAAAGATACTTACTGGAATGTTCTGCTGTATGTGGCATTGTGCGAGCTGTTCCTCAAGCCTGCTTATATCAGCACCTCTTTGTCTTAACTCAGCTTGATGATTTTCTTCCATAATCTGTGCAGAATCATCAGGCCACTCAGAATTAAATGTTTGTTTGAACTAACCCGACCGACTGTAAAATTTAAAGCATCCAATAGCTGAGTTTACTACAGGGATATAATATACCGACTCAGACTGTTAGTAGGACTGTCTTAATGAATGCCATTGGTGCAAACCCTCGGCGCTATGAGATTTATTGCACTATTAAAGAAATAGTAGTGATAGAGTACAGCTAGTCTACATGTTACAAATTAATTTTATAACCCAGCAACACCATTGGTATTGTAGAGAGTGACCACAAGAATGCACTAATACTGATTGCTCAGCATTACATAATAGTACCATGCGCGTGCTAGATCAGCAGATCAGTACAAAGTAAAGCCAAGAAGCGTAGTTGATAGCCTACTGTGACTAGTGATGAGTCGGTCGAGTTATAAGAACTATCACTAGACCTACACACTAATCTTCTTGAAATGAAGCGGTTGCTGTCACTTTCGTCGATTGAAAGCTCGACAACGAGTGAAGAAGGCAGCAGTGGTCAGCAAATGTCACTAGAAATTTTGAACAAAGTGTTTTGAAATCCACACAATTCAGATATTGAAACTACCACGAAAAGCCTAATGGCACCTTGTTTTCAACATATAAAATAGCTATGTAGCAGCTAGTGCAGTAACAGACACACACACACATACACTCACACACAGAATGACCTTGCGCATGTGCTGAGGGTTAACTGGAGCACCAAACCCTCAGTGTGTTGCATGGCATTAGTTGCACAAAGCAGGCAACGATGACACAATGTTGCCTTAGGGACATTTGCTAGGTTCTTCAAAACATCTTGAGTCAGCAAGTCTAAATTGTGCGCTGATCAATGATGAGCCAGTCGTCTTAAGCCCTGTTTACACGTACCAAACCAGTATTCGCACATGCTAGACCCAAGTTAAGATTTTCATAGCCCACTACTATGCATGTAACCCACTTCTAGTCATAATTTTAACCAAAGAATTTTAATTACAAGAGGCTTGTGCTGTGGCTTAAAAATACATTTTAACCCTGGTGCATGCGCAAGGGTTATAGTAGTTGTTTGTGTGTCTGTCTGTCTGTCTGTCTGTTATCAAGCTAGTGGCTACATACCTTGTTTTCAAGTCCAAAATGCTGTGTCATAAGGTTCCTTATGGTGATCCAACACATGTATTGGGTGGATTTCGCCAACTCCGCTTTCTTTGCCAGTTTTGGCATCATTTGGTGATTCTTGACTTGACTTTACGTATAAATAGAATATTGAGTGTCACGCGCTATATACTGTAAACTTATATTAAACCTCCGCGCATCTGCTCAACCGACCACTTGATACCATATCTCTCGAACAAAACGAAGTTAACATAATAATATTGTACATAGCTACCTTTAAGAACCTACAAGAAGTCTATGTCTCAATATCAATATAATTTATGTGAGGTAGCTACATGTACGTGGCAGGGCAGGTAGCGCAGTAACAGAGAATAAATACCATAATTATTACCCTCATATATACATGCACCGATGGGTAATTAACTAGAGCTCTCTCCAGCATAAAACCCTCGGTGTGTTGTATGACACCTGGACCACTGACCACACTCAGCAATGGCTCAGAATCTACATAATAATATTATAGGTTAGACACTGAAGCCAAGCATTTTACTTTGCCTTCGGGATTTTATATTAGTGTCTTCAGTATTCTAAATCCCATCAAGAGCACATAATAAGATCGCGCGTCCCCCTTCATGCTGTCCTATCCTTTAATTATAACTCACAAGTAGTACCAGATCATGCATATGGTCAAGGTGTAGCTAGCCAGCTACCAACCTGAATTTGAAGACGTAGCTGGTGAATCACTTCATCCTTTGCTGCTAGTTCATTCGTTTGCTCCCTCACTGTGGTTTGTGTCCCAATGAAAGCTTTCATCATGACCACCTGTCTCACAGCATCAGCTCTGGCGACAGCTCCACAAGGACCTTCAATGTCTGCTCTCATTCCCTCTAGAGTAGCTACAAGCTGCTCGGATGTGGGTCGTCTTGAAGGAGAGTTGTGAAGACATTGCTTTGTCATCAGCACACAGGGATGCCGTGCTCCAAGCATAGTGCCCTCCAACTGCTCAAAGTAATCTCTACGACGTTCAACTTCAGAACGGGCAACAAGCTCATCAGAATTATTCGGATTGGCGTAGTTTGGTTCAAGAAGGTCACCAGGAAATATCTACGGAACACAACATTATAAGAAAATTAAACAACTGTGAATTCATTCTATACCCATTGCGTATGCATGCACCCTAAAGCTAGCTATGGCAGCTACATGTGTACGCTTTAATTTATTACCTGAGTCAATGTAAATAAAGCAAGATGACCAAATGAGAAGATATCAAGGCTGGGGCCATAGCGTGAAGCTGAAGTGAGTGCTTCAGGTGGCATGTAGACCAGTGTCCCTGGTAACCGAGAAAGTGTACGAGCTAGCTGGCCAGGCTGTAGGTTCACGATACGAGAATTTCCAAAATCAGTAATTTTAGCCACAAGAGAAGAGGTCAATAACACATTTTTTGCTGTCAGGTCACGGTGGACGATTTGAGGATTGTGTTTATGCAGGTAGAGCAGACCCTTAGCGACATCTTCAAGCATGGAGCGTTTCAAGGCCAAAGGAATATTTGGAACTGTTTCAAGCAAACTATCAAGATTCCCATCCAGTCTCTCCATCAGCAGCACAGGGAGTTGGCAGTTGGGGAGGAAACACACACCCATGAATTGGGTGATGTTGGGGTGACGAAGGTCAGACATCAGCTGACACTCCTGCACGTATCTGCTAGCGACATCTTGGACACCAACATTGCCAGCATCAAGTAAAGCCTCGTGGATCTTCTTTCCAGCACATATTAAACCATTGACTTCGACCTGTGGTGAAGAGTGAAGCTACGTGACACACCCCGCGTTTCAACGCTGTGGCTGTTTATACCATTCCGATTTTTCAACTTTACAATAATTATACCTCTTCTACTGATCCGTAAGATCCAATGCCTAGCTGGCTGTCTGTGGTAGTTCCCTCCACTACGAAGCGAGCGATGTTTGGATCGTTCTGAAAGACCTGAAAACGTCTTGGAGCCGCCATACTTCAATGCAAATCTATACACGTACTACAAGTGATCGCAGTGTCATGGAAATTCCCTTAAGAATGCGCATGCGCATTGGCTGATGCATATTGGCATTCGAGCTCACATAAATAAAGTTATACACGCATGCCTAATAATATTCTGATAATGAAGTTAAACTCGCTACACATTAAACAAGGAATAAAAATTAATAACGTACCGACAACAAAATAATTAACCACACAATAAAACAATAGTTGTGAGCACAATAAGGAAAACGGAGAGCAACTGAGACCACCTCAGAGCTAATGCTCCATCATTGGCCGTGGACTGAAGTTGGAACTCCACCGGATAGTGATCACTGACGTTTGACGTTAGTTGAGAACTTAAACTGTATGCAGTGTCAAATCTAAACACTTGAGCACTTTGATCAGCAACGAGGTTGGTAATTTCACCGGCAGTGATGATTCTATGTGTGTGTGAGTGAGAGAGAGAAGGAGAGGGGCACGTGTACACAAATTGAGAGAGAATTATCAGTCGTAGGGTAATAATATTATAATATTATATATAATATACGTATACATAATAATAATATTATTATTATTTAATTGCAGGGTAACTCCCTTGGATAATGCTACCGTCCGCTGGTCTATGACCAGAGTTAGGTGTTGGTGGAAGCCCCTGAGCAGTGAGCTGTCTGCAGGACCTCCACCCTGCCGCTTCGCCGGGGACGAGAGGAGTTCTCCAGTCCCCACGATCCCGGTGCGGCAGGAGGCGCCTCCTAACGCTGAAGGCTTGGGGTCCCTAACACCAGGGGGAGTGGCGTCACTACCCCCGCATCCAGCACGGCTGCAAAGGGCTAATCACGCCGAACAAGTCGGCGGAGATGACATACAACAAACAAACAAACGAACAGACAAACAGACAGACGGACAGACAAACAAGAAAACACATAATAAATTCGTGGAGGGGGGGGTGGGGCGACAGAGAATGCAGCTCCTCAGCTCTTCTTGCCACAGCAACACTAAGCTCTTACTCAACCTAACACGCTTTCCCGCTACGCTTGCAGCGGCTTAAGTACCCTGGGTCCTTTCCAGCCCTGTCGCAGGTTTCAACCTGCGTCAGGGGTGCCTATGCTTGTACTCTTATTTGTTATTATTGATGAACAGTATGATGTTTATCGATACAGATAACAGTATACTGTGTATGTTTTGACGCCCGCTAATTACCCCGCGCGCGCGTGGAGCCTCATGTAATGCCCCTGCGCGCGCATGCGCGATTCGCCTGCTCGCGCAGGGCGGGGACTTCCTGCGCAATTAACCTGCTTTAAATGTGACCATTAAAACCTCATTTAATTGCAGGGTAACTCCCTTGGATAATGCTACCGTCCGCTGGTCTATGACCAGAGTTAGGTGTTGGTGGAAGCCCCTGAGCAGTGAGCTGTCTGCAGGACCTCCACCCTGCCGCTTCGCCGGGGACGAGAGGAGTTCTCCAGTCCCCACGATCCCGGTGCGGCAGGAGGCGCCTCCTAACGCTGAAGGCTTGGGGTCCCTAACACCAGGGGGAGTGGCGTCACTACCCCCGCATCCAAGCAATACAATGCCCCCCAAGCCAGAAAGTGTATGTAAGGTGTTTGTATTAGAAGTTAAGATGAATTCATATTGAGATTTTACCCAGATGCAGGTAGGCCGCTAGGAGGAAAGCAGGAGTGTATAATTCGCTAATTCCTGCCGAGGGATCTTAATGTATCTTTGATATGCATCACTCTCCCATCTGCCTAGGATCTTGATCAGACTGTCCTCCATGCCATTAGCAGCTGCTGTAGACGCTGCTCCGATCCGGAAGCTGTGTCCGTTGAAATCTGAAGCATCTGCTCCAGCCAGCTGCAAAGCCTTTTTGACCTCCTCCACGAAGTGGGCTCTGGTTAGAAACTGCCCATTCTCCCAGATGAATACAGGACCTGGAGCCGTCCCCCTCACCACCAAATAACTCAGCAAAGCAGATACAGGGCACAGTGGGGACTTATTTGTCTTCCCAAGGACGACTGTGACACCCTTCCTTAGCTGATCTGTCTTTGACTGCTTCAAGTTAATTAAGGCCATAGAAGGGGCCTCGAGGCGATTAATTGATATGTCGGAGATGGACAGATGAACCTTGTCATCGAATTGGCTGACTCCTGATGCTGTGAACTCCCCGACTCGTAGGAAAGCGAAAAATGCTAGGCATGAAGCAGCCCATAGCATTTTGGCGTTCCTCAAATCTGTTTGTCTTTCCCATACTGCAAAAAGCTTGCTGAGAAGTGTAGGTGTAATTGGCTGGCGTTCCTTCCTAGGATTAGGCTTTAGGGCGCCATCTCTCCTTATTCCCCTCATGATGTACTCCAGGCGTGCCATCCGTGAGATACCAGGATCCCCCAGCCCATTTTGTATCTGGTAATGTCGTATTGCTGACAAATAGACTTTCAGTGAGGTGTAGGACACACCTTTTTTCGCGAGAGCAGCCACAAATGCCGATAGGGTCTCCTCTCTTGCTGGAAGAGTCGGACGACTGAGCCTTACACAGAAGCTCTTATATCTCCTGATACCAGACTGATAGGACTTGAGTGTAGACTTCGCTAGACCTTTCGCAAAGAATTCATCAGCGCTCGCCTGACATTGTTCCCATTCAGCAGAGACCATTGATGGTCCTATATTAAGAGTTATAATGAGCATAATGACTGAGAATGGCTACAATCATACAATTCACAAGATACAACAACAGAGACAAATAACATTCTGATACAGAATCTGATATCCAGGCCTTAACTGTTTCTATAGAGGCTAGAGGCAGGCTTGAAAGGCGCTGGACCACTCGGCCGACAACCAGTTTGGCCTTTGATTGATTAGAATCTCGATCAGCGCCGGAGGTATCGCTGAGGCAGCCCTAGCGGCAGAGGGGACCTTCAGGAAAAATGCTGGTAGATTGTTTCTCGACAAAGCGTCAGCTGCTTCATTTGAGATGCCTGCTATGTGCTCCGCAGATAACGTGATGTTGGATCGTGCACATATAAAGAAAAGGCATCTGAGCAGATGCATCGCCATAGGGTGCTTACTTGTGTGTTTATTGATCATGACAACAACAGCTGCATTGTCGCACAAGCAACGGATATGGCGACCAGTCATGTCACTCCCCCATATGGCACAGGAGACAACAATCGGTAATAACTCTTGCACACTGATATGTACCTCTGCCCATGCAGGGCAAGAGGACCACGACAGAGCGAACCACTTGCTGCCAAAATAGGCTCCGCACCCCCAGGAGCCAGAGGCATCGGTGACTAGCCTGGCATCAATCGGGCATCTGCACAGAGCGGATATCACCGACACTCCGTTCCACGTATCGAGAAAGGTTGCCCACCACCGAAGATCTGCTCGGAACTCGGCATTAAGCCGCAAATGACCGTCCATATGGACCTGACGTTTTGATAGGTCGATCATTCGGCGTAGGAACGTACGACCAGGCCTCACCACCGAGCTCGCATGCTGCAGGTTGCCTATCAGAGAGAGAAGAGTACGCTTAGTACAGCTTTTCTTCGATCTCCATGAGTAAATCATATGCTTGATACGTGACAACTTCTCGTCTGGCAGTCTGATTTCCATGGATGTGGTATCAATTATGAAGCCCAGAAAGTCTAGCACCGTAGCTGGGCCAAGGACTTTTTCCTGCATGACTGGGAAGCCTACTTCTCGGCATAGATGAAGAGCAAGGTCCAAGGCCTTGCCACAGGCTTCTGAGCCAGGACGTCCCCCGAACAAGAAGTCGTCCAGGTAGTGGATGACAAACTCGACTTGAGATCCACCTTCATTGACGATGACCCACTCCAGGGCATCAGCCACAGCATTAAACAACTTTGGGGCTGACCGGAGGCCGAATGGTAGACAGGTGTCCACATACGTCTTGCCCTTCCACTGGATACCTAGCAGATGCCGATCCCCAGGGTGCACGGGTATATTACGGTATGCCGACTTTATATCAAGCTTCGCCAGCAGCGTTCCTCTCCCTGCCTCATAGACATAGGCTGCTGCATCATCCACCGATGCATAAGAAAGTGAGCATAATGTGGGGCTGACAAAGTCATTGGTACTCGCTCCCTTGGGAGACGACAGATCCACTATCAATCGCCATTTCCCCGGCTGGTGTTTCTTGGGGATGACCCCCAGCTTCGAGGTGTGAATGACCTCTGCGAGCGGCGATTGAACTTCTACTAGACGACTGGACTCAAGTTCCTCCTTCAAATATTTATCCACGACGCCGGAGTTGCTGTATGCAGCTAACATATTCTGTGTGGAGGATCGAAGATCTGTTCTACCCGCATTGCAGCCGATGCGGAAACCTCTCTGAATGCCGTTAACAATGAAACTGGCATATCGCCTATCTGGGTGGGCTGATAGGAGGCATTCCCAGATATTAGACTTCAGGGGGGAGGTTATAAGACAACAATCTCCTGGTAGGGGCACTTCATAATGAGAAGCTGCCTCCAGGGCCAACAGATCCTCTGTGTAGCCGTAACAACCGTCAGAGACGTTACCAACTGTATTGGAATATATACAAGCAATAGCATGCCATTAAGGATGTTTAGTAATTGCAATCCATTACTCAGAGAATGATTGCTGTCACTATTTTATAGAATTATAATAATTTCATTTTTCTTTTGTGCACGCATGCGTGCCATAACATTGTATAGTATACAATTCAATATAGTTCAGAACCGCTACACTGCAGCTAGCCAATAGTCATGATTGGTACGAGTTCCGAGACTCTGCTGCACCTATGAAGTAGCGGGAACAAACGAGGCCTTGCAATCCACCATGCGATGGTCCTTCCCACAGCGGATGCATTTGTGCTCCCTATCGCATGGCTTGGGATGCCGGAAGCACTGTCCTTCGTTGAAGGAGAAGCAGTAGGAGACTTTAGAGGCCTGCGAGGCTGGCTGCGAGGTCGGCGTGCCTTCGCGCCGAAAGCGCTTCCGGGGCGGCCCTGACTGTCTCCCAGCGTCGGACTGACGGACACGAGGCGGCTCCTGCGCCGGCTCCAAAGTAGACAAGGCGCATTCCGATTTGGAATGGTCTGGAGCCATGCACCTCGGGCACGTGAGAGCTTCCACTCGCTGGCTCAGAAAGGACAAACTGTAGAACATCGGATGTAGCATGGACCAGCTGGTATGCGGCTCCTTTTCGACGTGCTCTCGGAATAGCTTGTCGTAGCTCAGCCACCCCTTGCACCCGAAGCGGAGTGCTTCAATAAGAATTGTGGCATGATAGGCCAACAACTCACTAAACTTCTCGGGGTGCTCTTTGGAAATTATGGCCACGAAGGTAGAGAAGGAGACGGACCATGCCACCAGTCCTTTCCAGTCCTCCGTTAATTCTCTCTTCTTGGGAGCCTTCGATGAACACGATGCTGCTCTTTGAGGCTCCCCCGACCGGCGAGCCAATTCGAGGTTGTCGGGAAGAAGTTCAGCCATGCTGACATTCTCCCACTTTAAGATTTTCGAAACCAACTTTTGAGGGATGAGTGGGAATCCGTGTCCGAGAGAGAAGCCAGCCGATTGACCAGTACTGGCTGAGTTAGAGGAGCCCCCTGAGCGGTCGGTCGCAGGGATGGAGTGTGTGCCCCCCGCCGATACCACCTTGCATGGGACTCCCCCAGTAGCCGATGATGCCGAGCCAGCGACAGCGGTGAGGGGATCCTCACCTCCTCCCGGAGCGAGAGGCAGTCGTAGAGAGGCCAGTTCTGCTGCATCTGGCATGTCTCCTAGCGGGGACGCTCCTGCAGTCAGGAGAAACACAAGAGAAGCGGATATATACCGAAGGCTCGCGCCTCATTGTCGAATATATATCTAAACTGATCGCTTGATACACAACTCACCATCAGTTCTAGAGGCAGATCTCGAAGAAGCTGAGCCCCCAGGACCTTCGGGAGAGACGACTGCAAGCATCCTCCGTATCACCTCTGGATTGGAGAGTGCGTTCAGGACAGCGGCTGTAACCGCTTCTTGATTTGCTTCGCCGGCACCTCGGCCTCCGTCTGGCTCAGGGTTATCATTCGGCTCTCCGTCGTGAGGGTTACCTCCGCCATCTCTTTCTGCATCCTCGGGAGGAGGAGGGGGAGGAGGAGGCGGTGTCGGATCAGTGGGCGGTAGGGAGGCTTGCTCAGTGTCACCCCCAGTGCGGGTTCGACTGCGACGTGACGACATCTGTTAATAAGTTTCCTTCAGCGACAGAGAATGCAGCTCCTCAGCTCTTCTTGCCACAGCAACACTAAGCTCTTACTCAACCTAACACGCTTTCCCGCTACGCTTGCAGCGGCTTAAGTACCCTGGGTCCTTTCCAGCCCTGTCGCAGGTTTCAACCTGCGTCAGGGGTGCCTATGCTTGTACTCTTATTTGTTATTATTGATGAACAGTATGATGTTTATCGATACAGATAACAGTATACTGTGTATGTTTTGACGCCCGCTAATTACCCCGCGCGCGCGTGGCGCCTCATGTAATGCCCCTGCGCGCGCATGCGCGATTCGCCTGCTCGCGCAGGGCGGGGACTTCCTGCGCAATTAACCTGCTTTAAATGTGACCATTAAAACCTCATGTACAGAACAAGACTTAGTATGCCATTGTTTGATATATTATTGTACCAACCACAGGATAATGTTACAAATATAAATATACACGAGTTATGGCACAGTATTGCCCCCCCCCCCCCAGATAAGGACACTGATTGTCTGAAACAGTTGATTATGAGCTACATTTTGGTCTTTGTTGCAGTTCCGGTCCATAATTATTACTGTAATACAAAGATAATAATTATTATGCTTTGCTATACTATGACATATGCATGTAAGCGTCTTTGAAGAAACTTGGTATGAATATGGCATAGTCTAACATGTTTAGGACCATGGTAGCTGCTTTCATCTGATCAAGAGCTACATTTTGGTTTTTGTTCCAGCTCCAAAGCTCTTTCCATTGCCGAGATACACTTTGGAGTGCCCCGCGGTGTGGAGTTAATCATATTCATAGCTCTTAATATTATGTCATGTGTCGGTATGTACATTCCAACGGAAACCCATACGCGTATTGGTACCCACTGTTCCAGCTCAATAAATACCGATTTCCGGTAGGGACTATTGGGTGTCAGCGGTACCCCTCTGGCATCTGCAGCTGAAAACTGCACATGGTCCTGGGCATAAATGGCTTAGGGGTCGCCCAGGTTCTTCCCTTGAATATCCCCCATCCTGGATAAAGCCAGCTGACTTCGGTCCCCTGTGGCTGTGACACAGAAGCCTAATTGGCTGCAGTAATGTCTGCAGTCTACCTGACCAGCGTTCCAGCCTAGTGCTCGAAAGGTCGATAGGAGGATGGGGTTATAATTTTTTTAAATTTCACAAGTATGTTTAGTGTCACATGGACCATGGGATAATGTGGCTAGACTAGTATGCATGATCTCATCTCCCTAGCTGTACTGTACATAAGTCAATCGTTATAGCTGCAGCAGTATGAACTTTGTATTACTTGGAAGGTAGACCACACCCCTCGATGCAGGTCAATAGCACTGCTCGAACTTGCCACTGCAATGGCAATGTCCTCGCTCTGTCGAATCTACCACCAGGCTATGACGAAAAACAGACCTCGTCTCTCGCTTCGCTCGAGGCTCGGTGGCCGTGGCCTGCTGAGCAGGCCTCTCGAAACGTGCGGTGCTTCGCGCCATTCGTTCCAGCGAGAATGCATCTCTATGGCCACCCTTGTTTGTGCACATGGCACTGCAATTCTGACCAATCATGGACCTTCTGAACTTGTAGAAGAGTGCATCTTTTATGCCCTCCAGGTTAGGACACGGACTATAATAAGAAAAATGATCGTCTGAAAAATATTTTTTGTTGTACTGATTTAGTGTAATAATACTACTACAACAGTTTACCTATCATAGGCACAGTGAGTGTTGCCAGTAGTGGTATCATTGTCCAGCAGCCATGTAAACCTACTATCCGTCACCAATTTGAGCTGACGGTACCTAGTTTTTGACAGGTATTGGCAGTCTGCATTGAAGTCGCCCAATAGGACGCCATTATTGGTTCGAAGGAGGTTGGACGTCAGGTTGTAGACACCCACTAGAGCGTTCAGCTCCACTGAAGTGTTCACGTTGTGTGGCACAGCATGGAGACCAGTTAGAAAGAAGTCAGGGATACCTGCAAAATACATAGTACTTATTACAACAGCGTTTCATGCAGATTTCTCAACAGAATTTTCTGAAAGTGCATGTAGTGGGAGGGTGCATGCATGTGTTTTGGGTAAAATCCAACTCCATCCACCACAAGATCAAGGAAATAATATACTGTGGAGAACACTGGTGTTTTATGAAGAACACATAGCTTAGGACAGCTTTTAAAACTGCCTAATATAGACTGGCACCCAACATTTGAAGGGTACTAGCTTTTGTATACCTATATCCTTGAAGCTAGCAGGATCATAAATCTATAATAATAATATTATTATTACAGGGATATCCTTAACTTTGCCCCAAGACTCCTCCTCCCAGTTTCGCAATGCTCTTGGCCATTCCAAAATCTGACTGTACTACAGCAATGTACCTTCCAATTTGCTCCTTACAAACACTGTGTAAGGCTCTCTCTGAAAAATATCCTCCGCAGAATCATCATACTGGTGTGTCGATAAGATCTCCACCCTAGCTGTTCGGTAGAGGAAGGCGTACTGCTCCTTGGAGTTGGTTCGACCCAGACGCTCACTGATCGATATGTCGTATGCCGGCACAGAGTTCTCCATTTGATAGCTATAGTAAATTATAATGCTGCAATAAAACTAATTCTGATTGGCTGAAGACAGATATTGCCATATAGCCGGAAAATTTGGTGGGGAATTAAATTTGGCGGTTTGGTGGTCTATATTACAACTGCCAAATTAAAATCCGTCAAAATTTCCTACTCGCATATAATACATATGGCGATCCCATACCAAACCGCCAAATTTAAATTCACTAATATTCTTGCAATAGCAATTTTGGGCTCAACCGCCAAATTTAATTCCTTCCAATATTTCCAGCTGTACGGAATCATGTTTGTAACACCTATGATACCCACAAGTTTATCACCCTACATTATTACTGTATAATATTATAATCTACACATCACAGAAACGGTCCCTAATTGCTACTCGTGTTCTGATCGATGCATTTTCAGTGATCATAAGTTCTCAGTTGGGGGTCCACACTTACATTAGTTAGCTAGATTGTATTACAGCATCTAGTCCAGGACATTAATTTTTAATATTACCTATCAATACGATCTATTACTTATGTTGTGATAGTTCTTCTCCTGAGCATACATAGGTGGCCAGTTTCAAGTGAATTAGTATTAAATAAGAAGCCTCATGTGGTTTGCAAGGTTGATCAATAATTCCGTATAGCGGGAATCTTTCAAGGAGAAAACTTTAGTGAATCAGTAGGAAGGGAGCATTTCACGGAGAAAACTTTTGTGGAATGTTAGACACTGATTGCATAGATGGGTATGGCATGCCTGGAGAAAACTTTCGTGGGTGGCTATAAAATTGTGAAATTTGTCTCCCTCGAAAGTTCCTGCTATAATATTATGGCATCGTAACTATCATTAATGCCTATTCAGGAGCGGCAGAAGGTTGAGAATAGTGGTGTGGTAAGCCTGCCATTACAAAGGCACATTATAACATCTTTAAATGAATGCTCTTTAATATTTTGAGAAAAGTGGGTGTGGCAGGGTAAGTCGCGAATCATTGGCCTCATGTTCAAGCCAAACTGCGTCTGTCATGACTGAGGCAATACTAGCTACTAGTGGAATGGAAAGACGTGACCTGCTCATTGCTACAGCCAAGCTACAATTATTTCAAGGTCAGTTGGGAAAGTAGCTATTAGTGACATAGCGGCAGCAGCTATTAAAAAAGTGGTATGGCATTGCCCATCCACGAAAAAAGTGGTATGGCAAATGCCACATCAGCTATACTGCTTCTGCCGCCCTTGCTATTGTCACAAACAGAACAATACTTTTCTAAACAATACATGTACACGTTAACGTGATCAACAATTGGGAATGGGCCACACTTTAAGACTTGGTGTATTCATGGCCTGTTGTCAATATTTGCTATCACATGATTTTGGTGTATGATTATTGACATTTTAAATATTACATTCATGACTAATATTATTTATTGCTTAGGGGAGTAGTTTATTGAACGATTCTTGAGCGTAGATCAAAATTATTCATGAAAAGAACAATGTCATGAGATAGGATAAGTTTCCGATTCATGGTCCTTCTTCAGCTTTTCATGAATAATTTCGAACTACGTTCAAGAATCGCTCAATAAACTACTCCCCTAAGCATTAAGACAACGTAGTTGTGAGCCTATATTAGTTTGTAACAATGATTATTAATTTTGAAGCCTTGGTTTATATTTTGTGGCTTGTACGTGGAAATGGTATGTTCTTTAATACAACAGTACAATGAGTCTGAGGGGGTTAAAATACCGTAGTGTCCCAGGTAAGCAAGCGCCCATGAGTCCTTAAACATAACTAGATTCTTGCTATTTTGGCCTGCATGGATACTTACCCGGGATCAAAATCCCATATGTTCGTACAGAAGCTGCTACAGTGGCCTGTCACGACAAATTTGGACCCCCCCTTTTTTATTCCCCCCGGTCCATATATTTCAAAATATTTGGACCCCTCGGCCCTTATATTTCTGAAATATATGGACCCCCATGCATGTTATCAACTATAGCAGAGATTCACAAGGGTCAGGGGCTGGATTCTGGGTATGAATGGTTAGCAGGGTTAGTTTCCAGGGTCTGTATGGCAGGGTTAGTCTTCAGGGTCTGCATGGGGGGTCCGAATATTTCGGGGGTCCAAATATCACGTGACAGGCCCTTTGAAATGCGGTACATGGGCGCTTGCCTGGGACACTACGGTAATTTCATGGATAGGCGATACTGGTAGTTGACTGAGAATGCACTCAATGCACTTACATACATTCTACAATCAAAGTTCTACAATCTGCTTGGACCCCAAGAGAATTATATCCAATCCTATAATTAATACTTACTTGTTAACGGCAGAGAGCAGGTCTTGAATAGCTCGCCCTGAGGTGTCCCGTATCTCTTGAATTAGAATGATGTCATATCGCCGTATGATCTGTATAAGTCAGTGTGTGCATCGTACGTGTCGGCATGTGTATGTGTGAATGAAATCTGCTGGATAAATATTGAATATGCAATATGATTTTTAACTTCTTCTAATAGCTACAATAGAACCACAACCAGGATCTTGGAGTGGACTACTCCTATCATAGATGACCATAAAGGCCAAAACCATGAACAAAAAAAATTATCGCAAAAACTATTCGAATTTATAATACGGCTAAACTTACATTAACTAGTACTCGTCGGACATCGTCCTTCTGCACCTTACTCACTCCAAATACTTGTATGTTGAATGCACCGATCCTCAGCCGCGAGTCCGTCACATCGTCACTAGACTGCCTGGGTTCAACAGCAAGAGCGCCGATCAACCCTCGTCGAGACACTGTGACAAGCAGAACAACCAGCGCACAAAGAATTGCTTCAAACAGATTCAGCTGTAGGCCTTTCATGTTCGATGGTAGGGTCTGCAATTCAAATTGGGGATGAGCACGAATTCATCTGGTATCCTGGCCGATATTAGGGCTTGATGGACTGATTGAAAACAAAACTGGTGACCACGCCCCTCATTAAAGAGAAAATCATTGTTTAAAATTTCAACATATTTCGTATTTTTGGAGAAAACATGGTCAAGAGCATGATGATGGCTGTTTTAACTACTCAATCTAAGGTTTTCTAGGGCGCTGATTTACGTGGTGATAATTTTATTGAGGTCTTTACCCTTGCTTATACACTTCTCATCTCTATAATTGCTACAAACCCATTTCTTTTGTATGAAGGTGCTAAGAATCTCAGGCTGGCTCTTCAGCCTTCAGTTCCTGATAGATAACTCATAAAAAGTAGAGTTTTCCACTTTCTGAGGCTAGCATCACGCGAATCAGCGTCATGAAAAACCCTGAGAGCAGTCCATACTGTAACATAGCGCACTGGACCATATTTTCGCGACAAACGGAAAAATTAGCGATTCAATTAATTACGCGTTTCTACATTACGGTGGGCGTGGCCACGGATTTTGCATCACGTATGAGATTAGTCCATCGAGGGCTAATATATAAGCGGCTTGGAGATTAGCCGAATTTGCCAACATCATATTTCTTATTGCGGAGCCTATCGATGGCTGCGACGTTCGATCATGATCAACAAGCCATGGGTCACTCTTTTCCAGGAAGTCTAGTCAATTTTGGAGCTGGAGGTACGTGCGTAGATGGGGTCTAGTTTCCGAAGGTAAAGGTGGTAATAGGGGCGTGGCACCGTTTTAATTTTTCATTATTTCCGTTATTTAGCAACTAACCGTAATTAGCACCTATGATAGGGTATCCAACGAAAAAATCAAACTTTCCAAAAACCGCTCATTTTGGGGCATTTTGCTAGCCTACTGGGACGGTCCCTTAATCTCGAATGATACTGTGCAAAATTACTCTTACGTGGAGATACAAAAATTTCGCGTTTTTTGGCGAAATTGTCGCGCCAGATGGTTAATATGCTCCAACCGGTGATTTATTGTGGCTGCCTTACTAAATTGATCGTCCTCATCCAGTGACAGTATGAGGAAGCGTTTACCATACTGTATAACGATGGTACCCCACGTTTTTGCGAATTTTGCCAAAATTTGGAGAATAATTAAAGTCTCGATATCTCGGCAAATGAACATGGGGGCGTGACCTGGAGTGAGCATTAGTGTTTGTCCAAGAATATCTTCGTCCTACCAGAGTTTTGAGAAGTTTTGAAAAACTTCATTTTTTTGTGTGGAAACGCTACCTATGATGAATCAAAGATTCACAGTTTTTTGCTTTTGTCTTGTTACGTATTATTATACCGGTACGTCCCCAGATCAGACCCCACCCCAAATTCTAGTCTCGTTCCCAGCCCCCAATCCCCATGTGGCTTATTTTGAGTGCATGCTACTCTGCATCTGCTATTGTGACTAATATCTTAAGCACCATTCAAGTTTATTTGAAAGATACCGTATGTGGAATTCCAAACATTAATCATAATAATAATAATAATAATTATTATTATCGGTATTGTCACACATCAATCACAAAATTTTCTAAAGAAATTCAGCTCCCAAAAAACCACTTAATGAGCTATAATTTTTATATGTCCGAGTCATTGATATCACTCCCCCCCCCCCCCCCCCCCCCCCCCCCCCCCATCTTTTTGTAGCTGGGGGAAACCCTAGGACCCTATAGCTCTGGATCTCTATGGCACTGCACACATTAAAATAATACAAGTTTATGATTTTGCTAGTGTGGGGTGCATTAGCTTTAGAGCCATACCAAATTACACTATGTAGCTATTATTATGACAGTACATATACAATGTAGTCCAGCTGCATGCACTCATACAAATAATTATTGTGTTTGGGAATGCATAATTAAAACAGCACAATGTCATTCATAATATTACACATGGTAGATACTATATCCATGTGTGGTCAACTGGTGTGCATGATTTGTAGTGCCATAGATCATTGATATTAATAATAATATTATTATAGACTACATGCATGCTAAATATTTACGTATATTATTATGATCTATGGTAGTGCTCATGGTCCTAAATTATTATCAAGTCACGGTTTTGCATTGAGAATTCTTCGTCATTTTCAACACTATCATGATAATTGTATGATGGCCGGTGCTTTCCAATTACAAAGAAACCTAGCTGTTGAGATCTGGTGGCAAGTTTAACTTACACAACATCAACCAACAATAGAGCAGCAATAATTAACGCTCGGCGCGCATGCGCACGAGGGTTACGGTAGTCTGTTTGTTTGTCTGTCTGTTTGTTACCAGTCTACTGCCTGCATAAGACATTTACACAACAAAATGAACGTACCAGCCAATTTTGCGCCGAACTCCAAAGGTTCTCAACTAAGGGATTTCGCTAAAAAGCTTTCTCTCACGAGTTATAGCTTATTCTTCATTTTTAGCATAGCGAAGTCAGCCATTTTTCATTCCCAGTACCGTAAACTAGGGTTAAATCCCTCTGTATACTACTTGTGGTAATGCCTATAACCATATATGGCTACAGGATACAGTTCATAGGCCAGGCTAGGCTAGGGCTAAACTTAATTGCGCAATCCGTAGTTGCCACGTGGCAGTGCTCCTGCAGTGTCTAATAAATGCTCACCGTTCATCCTGAACCTGGGTTTGAGACTAGATCATAGCTTATGGTCTCATCTTTGAATTGAGTGAGTTGCATACATATAGTCACCATCCTGTCATAGCTATAATAGTGCAGGAGGCCAAGCTTGGTTGTATATGTATCTTTATATGACAGTAGCTATCCAGTCAGTGCAGTCTACATGAATCTAGCAGCCTGGCCAGTATTGCTGTTTTAAATTATTATGTCAGCTGGTTAGTATTTCAGAGCCACGCACTGCATCAGCACAATTATTGTAGCACTAGAACAATAGCCAAAATATCATATTCATCACAAAACTACTAATCTTAGCGTCATATCTAAATGTACCATCAAGATCTACTGTTAAACGCTTCATTTGCGCCGAGCGTTCTGCACTTTAGTGCTCTAGTTATTATAGCTACTATAATATGATTATATGCATAATATAATACTATGATTGTGTGTGCCAGGGTATAATAATATTAAATTTATAGTATATATATAGCTACATTCAAGAATTAAATTAATGTACAGTTTTACTTCAGACTACCAATATCAACTTGCTGCAAGTTTCCACCTGCTATGAATAGCTCTCCATTAAGTAGAACTACGCAGGCACATCCCCTTTTAGTTGAAGTGAGGTCACCAACTTTCGCCCATCTGTTGCAGCTAGGCTTATACAGGTAAATATACGAGCAACCCTCTCCTCCAATAGCTAGTAAAGCTCCATTTAGAGCCAGAGCTGTGCTTTTTGAAATTGGAGTGTTAGGCATGACTTGCCATGATTGTGAAGAGAGCGTTTGAAAAACCGCATCACGTATAAGATCATCAATGCAGACACAGATACATCGATTGGATTGGGCTGAAGTATAGCCGCCTAATAGGTACCACATATTTCCGATGATTGAGGATGACATCTTATACTGCTCGTCAGGGAGAGGTGAAGCATGGTACCAGTAGCCAGTGAGAGTGTCTAAGATTTCAACTGCTGAATGGTGAATGTTTTCAAGATTAAATCCCCCCGCTACCATTATCCATCTGTTTTTGTACGTAGCCACAGTTGGTCCACTACGTGCAGTGGGCATTGGTGGTAGTGTATGTGTCCAGCAATTTGATTCCTCGTTCCATATTCCTAATTGATTTGTTCTTCGTTGGGATCCTGTTATCACTCCTCCTATGACTACTAGATGATTGTCCAGTGAGGTCATCCCAAACCAGTAGCACTCGTATTCAGGAAGTGAGCTCCACTCATTGTTAAGGATGTTATAGACCATCACCACTGCATCGTTACCACCATGGGATGTACCAGCTCCAACATATACTTTTTCATTAAGCATAATAGCCTCTGGGCAGTAAGTCATATCGTGTGGCATTTCTTTACAACTCCGCCAATCTATATTCAGAGGATCTTTTGTTTCAGAAAGTGGTACCTAACATTAAGAAAAAAGATCCACAATTAATATCAGTTTCTATAATATTATGCATGCGATGATACTAGATACAGTAACTGTTATGATTAGGGTATAATAATATTATCTATACCTGTAAATGTAGGCCTTTTCTGGTTTGATTACCCTGCTTTTCACCCGAGAGTCCAGCACTCTGCAAATCAGTATCCTACGTAACAGGACATTATTATATTAATAACTTTTTATTATGATAATAATTGGATAAAAGATACTTACTGGAATGTTCTGCTGTATGTGACATTGTGCCAGCTGTTCCTCAAGCCTGCTCATATCAACATCTCTTTGTCTTAACTCAGTTTGATGATTTTCTTCCATAGTCTGTTCAGAATCATTAGGTCATTCAGAATTAAATTTAATGTTTGATCCAATAGCCTACAGGCATAATATATACCGACTCGGACTGTTAGTAGGACTGTCTTAACTAGAGCTCTCTAGAGCACCAAACCCTCAGCGCGTTGCATGGCATTAGTTGCACTGAGCAGGCAACGACGATATAAATAAATGTTGCCTTGGGGACGTTTACTAGGTTCTTCAAACATCTTGAGTCAGCAAGTCTAAACTGTGCTCTGATCAATGATGAGCCAGTTGTCTTAAGCCCTGTTTACAGGTACCAATTGCAAACCAGTTTAAACTGAACCGGATTAAACCACGTTTACACCCACATGCTTGACCTGAGTTAAGATATTCATAGCCCACTACTAAGCACGTAACCCACTTCTAGTCATAATTTTAACCAAAGAATTTTAATTACAATTGTCAGTGTTTCTATGTAAACTTGTAGTATTCCAGCTGTCTATAGGCTTGTGCTGTGGCTTAAAAAATACATTTTTAACCCTCGGTGCATGCGCAAGGGTTAGTACGTAGTTGTTTGTGTCTGCCTGTTATCAAGCTAGTGGCTACATAGCTTGTTGTCAAGTCCAAAATGCTGTGTCATAAGGTTCCTTATGGTGATCCAACACATGTATTGGATGGATTTCGCCGACTCCGCTTTCTTCGCCAGTTTTGGCATCGTTTGGTGATTCTTGACTTGACTTTACGTATAAATAGAATATTGAGTGTCACGCGCTATATACTATAAACTTATATTAAACCTCCGCGCATCTGCTCAACCGACCACTTGACACCATATCTCTCGAACAAAACGAAGTTCACATAATAATAACATACCTACCTTTAAGAACCTACAAGAAGTCTATGTCTCATTTTCAATATAATTTATAAGTGAGGTAGCTATACGTGGCAGGTAGCGCAGTAACAGAGAATGAATACCATAATTATTATCCTCATACATGCACCGATGGGTAATTAACTAGAGCTCTCTCGAGTACAAAACCCTTGGTGTGTTGTATGGCACCTGGACCACTGACCACACTCAGCAATGGCTCAGAATCTACATAATAATATAGGTTAGACACTGAAGCCAAGGATTTTACTTCGCCTTCGGGATTTTATATTAGTGACTTCAGTATTCTAAATCCCATCAAGAGCACATAATAAGATCGCGCGTCCCCCCCTCCCCTACGCGCAGTACACGCGATCTTATTTTGCACTCTTGATCCTATAATATTATTGTTCTCATGCTGTCCTATCCTTAATTATAACTCACAAGTAATACCAGATCATGCATATGGTCAAGGTGTAGCTAGCCAGCTACCAACCTGAATTTGACGACGTAGTTGGTGAATCACTTCATCCTTTGCCGCTAGTTCATTCGTTTGCTCCCTCACAGTGGATTGTGTCCCAATGAAAGCCTTCATCATGACCACCTGTCTCACAGCATCAGCTCTGGCGACAGCTCCACAAGGACCTTCAATGTCTGCTCTCATTCTCTCTAGAGTAGCTACAAGCTGCTCGGCTGTGGGTCGTCTTGAAGGAGAGTTGTGAAGGCATTGTTTTGTCATCAATACACAGGGATGCCGTGCTCCAAGCATAGTGCCCTCCAATTGCTCAAAGTAATCTCTACGACGTTCAACTTCAGAACGGGCAACAAGCTCATCAGAATTATTCGGATTGGTGTAGTTAGGTTCAAGAAGGTCACCAGGAAATATCTACGGAACACATAATCACATTCATTATAAGAAAATTAAACAACTGTGAACTCATTTTATACCCATTTCAATGCGTACACATACATCCTAAAGCTAGTTATGGCAGCTACATGTACATGTATAGACTCAGTTACCTGAGTCAAGGTAAACAAAGCAAGATGACCAAATGAGAACACATCAAGGCTGGGGCCATAACGAGAAGCTGAAGTGAGTGCTTCGGGTGGCATGTAGACCAGTGTCCCTGGTAACCGAGACAGTGTACGAGCTAGCTGACCAGGCTGTAGGTTCACGATACGAGAATTTCCAAAATCAGTAATTTTAGCCACAAGAGAAGAGGTCAATAACACATTTTTTGCCGTCAGGTCTCTGTGGACGATTTGAGGAGTGTGTTTATGCAGGTAGAGCAGACCCTTAGCGACATCTTCAAGCATGGAGCGTTTCAAGGCCAAAGGAATATTTGGAACCGTTTCAAGCAAACTATCAAGATTCCCATCCAGTCTCTCCATCAGCAGCACAGGAAGTTGGCAGTTGGGGAGGAAACATACACCCATGAATTGGGTGATGTTGGGGTGACGAAGGTCAGACATCAGCTGGCACTCCTGCACGTATCTGCTAGCGACATCTTGGACACCAACATTGCCAGCATCAAGTAAAGCCTCGTGGATCTTCTTTCCAGCACATATTAAACCGTTGACTTCGACCTGTGATGAAGAGTGAAGCTACGTGAAACATGCACCCCGCGTTTCAACGCTGTGGCTGTTTATACCATACCGATTTTTCAACTTTAATACTATATACCTCTTCCACCGATCCGTAAGACCCAATGCCTAGCTGGCTGTCTGTGGTAGTTCCCTCCACTACGAAGCGAGCGATGTTTGGATCGTTCTGAAAGACCTGAAAACGTCTTGGAGCCGCCATACTTTACGTACATGCAAAGGTTTGACAAGGCTACAGTATCATGGAAATTCCCTTAAACATGCGCATGCGCATTAGATGATAATGGAGATAGCGTATTGGCAACAATAATAATATTATACGCATGCCTAATAAAACTTGCTACACATTAAACAATTAAGGAATAAAAATTAATAACGTACATGTACCGACAACAAAATAATTAACGTCACAATAAAACAATAGCTGTGAGCACAATAAGGAAAACAGAGAGCAACTGAGACCACCTCAGAGATAATGCTCCATCATTGGCTGTGGACTGAAGTTGGAACTCCACTGGATAGTGATCACTAACGTTTGACGTTAGTTGAGAACTTAAACTGTATGCAGTGTCAAATCTAAATACTTGAGCACTTTGATCAGCAACGAGGTTGGTAATTTCACCAGCAATGATGATTCTGTGTGTGTGTATGTGAGAGAGAGAGAGAGAGAGAGAGAGAGAGAGAGAGAGAGAGAGAGAGAGAGAGAGAGAGAGAGAGAGAGAGAGAGAGAGAGAGAGAGAGAGAGAGAGAGAGGGAGGGAGGGAGAGATAGTTATCTTTTACATACATAAAATCATAGGGTGTATACTGAAACTATTACAATGTAGTAACAGCACAACATAATTTCAATTAACCTATCATAGGCACAGACAGTATTGCCAGTAGTGGTATCATTGTCCAGCAGCCATGTAAACCTACTATCCGTCACCAAATTGAGCTGACGGTACCTAGTCTTTGACAGGTATTGGCAGTCTGCATTGAAGTCACCCAATAGGACGCCATTATTGGTTTGAAGGAGGTCGGAGATCAGGTCGTAGACACCCACTAGAGCGTTCAGCTCCACTGAAGTGTTCACATGGTGTGGCACAGCATGGAGACCAATTAGAAAGAAGTCAGGGATACCTGTAAAATACATAGTACTTCTCTGATTACGACAGCGTTTCATACAGATTTCTCAACAAAATTTTCTGAAAGTGCATGTAGTGGGAGGGTGCATGCATGTGTTTTGGGTAAAATCCAACTCCACCCACCACAAGATCAGGGAAATAATATACTGGGGAGAACACTGGTGTTTTATGAAGAACACATAGTTCAAATCATCTTAGGACAGATTTTAAAACAGACTGGCACCCAACATTTGAAGGGTACTAGCTTTTGTATACCTATATCCTTGAAGCTAGCAGGATCATAAATCTATAATAATATTATTACAGGGATATCCTTAACTTTGCCCCAAGACTCCTCCTCCCAGTTTCGCAATGCTCTTGGCCATTCCAAAATCTGACTGTACTACAGCAATGTACCTTCCAATTTGCTCCTTACAAACACTGTGTAAGGCTCTCTCTGAAAAATATCCTCCGCAGAATCATCATACTGGTGTGTCGATAAGATCTCCACCCTAGCTGTTCGGTAGAGGAAGGCGTACTGCTCCTTGGAGTTGGTTCGACCCAGACGCTCACTGATCGATATGTCGTATGCCGGCACAGAGTTCTCCATTTGATAGCTATAGTAAATTATAACGCTGCAATAAAACTAATTCTGATTGGCTGAAGACAGATATTGCCATATAGCTGGAAAATTTGGTGGGAAATTAAATTTGGCGGTTTGGTGGTCTATATTACAACCGCCAAATTAAAATCCGTCAAAATTTCCTACTCGCATATAATACATATGGTGATCCCATACCAAACCGCCAAATTTAAATTCGCTAATATTCTTGCAATAGCAATTTTGGGCTCAACCGCCAAATTTAATTCCTGCCAATATTTCCAGCTATACGGAATCATGTTTATAACACCTAGATACCCACAAGTTTATCACCCTACATTATTACTGTATAATATAATCTACATATCACAGAAATGGTCCCTAATTGCTACTCGTATCGATGCATTTTCAGTGACCATAAGTTCTCAGTTGGGGGTCCACACTTACATTAGTTAGCTAGATTGTATTACAGCATCTAGTCCAGGACATTAATTTTTAATATTACCTATCAATACGATCTATTACTTATGTTGTGATAGTTTTTCTCCTGAGCATACATAGGTGGCTAGTTTCAAGTGAATTAGTATTAAATAAGAAGCCTCATGTGGTTTGCAAGGTTGATCAATAATTCCGTATAGCGGGAATCTTTCAAGGAGAAAACTTTAGTGAATCAGTAGGAAGGGAGCATTTCACGGAGAAAACTTTTGTGGAATGTTAGACACTGATTGTATAGATGGGTATGGCATGCCTGGCGAAACTTTCGTGGGTGGCTGTAAAATTGCGAAATTTGTCTCCCTCGAAAGTTCCTGCTATAATATTATGGCATCGTAACTATCATTAATGCCTATTCAGGAGCGGCAGAAGGTTGAGAATAGTGGTGTGGCAAGCCTGCCATTACAAAGGCAGATTATAACATCTTTAAACGAATGCTCTTTAATATTTTGAGAAAAGTGGGTGTGGCAGGGTAAGTCGCGAATCATTGGCCTCATGTTCAAGCCAAACTGCGTCTGTCATGACTGAGGCAATACTAGCTACTAGTGGAATGGAAAGACGTGACCTGCTCATTGCTACAGCCAAGCTACAGCTATTTCAAGGTCAGCTGGGAAAGTAGCTATTAGTGGCATAGCGGCAGCAGCTATTAAAAAAGTGGTATGGCATTGCCTATCCATGAAAAAAGTGGTATGGCAAATGCCACACCAGCCATACCGCTTCTGCCGCCCTTGCTATTGTCACAAACAGAACAATAGTTTTCTAAACAATACATGTACACGTTAACGTGATCAACAATTGGGAATGGGCCACACTTTAAGACTTGGTGTATTCATGGCCTGTTGTCAATATTTGCTATCACATGATTTTGGTGTATGATTATAACATTTTAAATATTGCATTCATGACTAATATTATTAATTTTATTGCTTAGGGGAGTAATTTATTGAACGATTCTTGAGCGTAGTTTAAAATTATTCATGAAAAGAACATGAGATAGGATACGTTTCCGATTCATGGTCCTTCTTCAGCTTTTCATGAATAATTTCGAACTACGTTCAAGAATCGCTCAATAAACTACTCCCCTAAGCATTAAGACAACGTAGTTGTGAGCCTATATTTGTTTGTAACAATTATTGTTAATTTTGAAGCCTTGGTTTATATTTTGTGACTTGTACGTGGAAATGGTATGTTTTTTAATACAACAGTACATTGAGTTTGAGGGGGTTAAAATACCGTAGTGTCCCAGGTAAGCAAGTGCCCATGCCAGAGTGCTTAAACATAACTAGATTCTTGCTATTTTGGCCCGCATGGACGCTTACCCGGGATCAAAATCCCAAACGTTCGTATAGAAGCTGCTACAGTGGCCCTTTGAAATGCGGTACATGGGCGCTTGCCTGGGACACTACGGTAATTTCATGGATAGGCAATACTGGTAGTTGACTGAGAATGCACTCAATGCACTTACATACATTCTACTATCAACTACAATCTGCTTGGACTCCAAGAAAATTATATCCGATCCTATAATTAATACTTACTTGTTAACGGCATGGAGCAGGTCTTGAATAGCTTGCCCTGAGGTGTCCCGTATCTCTTGAATTAGAATGATGTCATATCGCCGTACGATCTGTATAAGTCAGTGTGTGCATCGTACGTGTCGACATGTGTGTGAATGAAATCTGCTGGACAAATATTGAATATGCAATATGATTTTTAACTTTTTCTAATAGCTACAATAGAACCACAACCAGGATCTTGGAGTGGACTACTCCTATCCGCATAGATGACCATAAAGGCCAAAACCATGAACAAAAAAAATTATCGCAAAAACTATTTAAATTTATAATATGGCTAAACTTACATTAACTAGTACTCGTCGGACATCGTCCTTCTGCACCTTACTCACTCCAAATACTTGTATGTTGAATGCTCCGATCCTCAGCCGCGAGTCCGTCACATCATCACTAGACTGTCTGGGTTCAACAGCAACAGCGCCGATCAACCCTCGTCGAGACACTGCGACAAGCAGAACAACCAGCGCACAAAGAATTGCTTCAAACAGATTCAGCTGTAGGCCTTTCATGTTCGATGGCTGCAACGTTCGATCATGATCAACAAGTCATGGGTCACTCTTTTCCAGGAAGCCTAGTCAATTTTGGAGCTGAGTACGTGAGTAGGTGGGGTCTAGTTACCCCGCGCGCATGCGCAAGGGGTAAAGCAATCGTCTGTCGTCGTCGTTGTTGTCGGCACTAAAATCGCCAGATCTCGAGTTCTAGGCGTCTGTGCGTGCTGTAAGCACAGCCAATCGGTAGATATCGGTGAAAAACTGGCTTGTACGTGCTTTGAATTTCTCAAAAAGGCTTACTAGTGCTATAAATCGTGTATTCTCTATTCAGCATGCCCGTGGTTTATCGACCACACCCACTCTTTTAGTATGCGGATGCGACTGCGCATGCTCAAGCACGATGTTGGAAAGGGTCATCACGTCATGAAACAGCTACATGTATGCCTCAGAGTGTTTGCAATACTACGCTACAGAGCTCCAGTTTCCGAAGGTAAAGGTCGTCATAGGGGCGTGGCGCCGTTTTAATTTTTCGTTATTTAGCAGAATCTGGAGCATATTTTCGAGATATTTGGTAAAGGGTCGCTACTGCGCACGCGCGTTAGCAATAAAATTCATAGAGGCGGCCTGTAAAAATTGGGACGGGCGGGGATGAGAATCAAGTAAGTTATTTTATGTGGCCTTATGTCCACTCATTGATATCATTTCCCCCCCCCCCCCCCCCCCCCCCCTTTTGTAGCTGGGGGAAACCCTAGGACCCTATATACATGTAGCTCTAGATCTCCATGGCACTGCTGCCACACATTAAAATTTATGATCTTGCTAGTGTGGGTGCATTAGCTTTAGAGCCATGCCAAATTATGTAGCTATGACAGTAGGTGTACCAGCTGCACTCATATAATTATACAAATTGTGTTTGGGAATGCATATTAGGCCACTACGAAGAAATACCTTGTTTCCGGTAACCCGACAATGGCTTTGCAGAGTGAGTCGGTCGGTCGGTTCGTCAATAGGCCGGCGCCCGCCGCTTTGGTAGCCACGCCCACAACCAGGGATAACCACACCCCTATTTTCTGGAACTTTGAGGAGTCTATCACGAACCAGAATCTTAGCCCCACTCACCACGGACGCGCAGATGCCTACAGAAGTCATGGCGTGGTCTCGGTCTCCAGCTGAGCTGTGGGAGCTACGACGACGTACGTTGTCGGTGGTCAGCATGCACTGGCGCGCACTGGCATATATGGAGGTGATGTCAGCTGATTTTTATGAACATCTGCGCATGCGTAAATCCCGAACTATGGCGCCAATTGGGCAAGGCATGGGCGGTCACACACCCCATTGACCTTTATACTCTATGTAATTATAATAAATGACACACCCCCCGCAGGCCATTCAGTGGGTCGGTCGGGTTACCGGAAACAAGGTATTTCTTCGTAGTGGCCTTATTATAGTTAAAACAGCACAATGTCGCGCATATATGCATGGTAGATATTATATCCATGTGTGGTCAACTGGTGTGTATGATTAATTAATTTTTGTAGCAGTGGCGGATCCAGAGGGGGTTCGATGGGTTCGAACGAACCCCCCTTTCTGACTAGCTGTCTAGTACTTGGCCTGTGTAGTAGTGTAAAATCTAGGCTTCATAGAACCCCCCTTCCTTTTAGCTAGCTACAGTACTAAAGCCTCTGTCTCTAGCTCACCTACTTGGACGTTTCTTAGTGAATATTTGGTCGATTTGAAGTCTTGGAGCGCCTTACAAGACCCACAAATATGCCATCTAGCGAGAAATGGGCGTGGTCAACGAGCGAAGTGGGCGTGGCTTAAATTTTTCGCGCGCGCTTCGCGCGCATTCTATTAGTAAGAACCCCCCTCTGATAGATCCTGGATCCACCCCTGTGTAGTGGGCCATATATTATAGATCATTTGATATATATAGAGTATATACGTACTCTATACTATTATGATCTATGGTAGTGCTCATGGTCCTAAAATTAATTATTATCAAGTGAGAATTCTTCATCATTTTCGACGCTACCATGTATGATGGCCAGTGCTTTCCACTTGCAAAGAAACCTAGCCGTTGAGATCTGGTGGCGCAAATTTAACTTACACAACATCAACCAACAATAGCAGTGGCGGATCCAGGATTTGTTGAAGAGGGTTCTGTCATATTCTTGCGCGCAAAGCACGCACGAAATTTTTTGTAGCCACGGCTAAAACCACGCCCATTTTCGATCATTTTCATTACAACTACCAGTAGGCATATTACATCAAAATTTTAGATTATTCCTTACACTTTCTTTACCACACATAATAATAAAGGAGGCTTCAAGATACAATTTAGTCTTTGTTCCGTAAAATTTCATTGAGTGGTTGTGGAGATATGGCTGTTTTAATATTTCTAAACATCACAATATTTCTGCTAGGCTTGTGTGTACTATTCCAATAGGGGAATGGCACGTAACATGTTGATTACTTTAGAGGCCTATAACTCAAAAACTACACTATTGATTAAATCCAAACTTGAAATATAGCATGTAAGTACATCTCTACTTATTCTACTGATGAATTTAACATGCCTTATTGAATAAAATAAAAATTGGCATGCATAGATGTTTGGCTGCTACTGTAGCTAACACTTCACTGCCTCAGAATTCCAAAAGCTGACTTCATGCATGATTTTTTGAAATTACTAGTTTAGATGTCCGCTCAAACACATACGTAAGTTTTCATAGTGTTACACAAACATGTTCACACGTGTACATGCTCGTATGCACATATTAATATTGTTTCTGAAGTGGAATCTATTCTTAAAGTGTAAGACGAGCCCTGAGTTCTTTAGAAGCAACAAAGAGTTTAAAGTGCGTGCACTTTCTATGTATCATATTGCTAATGGATAACTTCAACTTGCTCCACGTTGCTCACTTCTCCAGAGCATTTTATGCTCCTAGGGGTGAATCAAGGTGCTGATTTCAAATTTTTTAGTAGTTTTAACCATTTTTGAAGTGTTCGATTGAAAAGAGATCAATAAGCATTTTACTTTGTGTAAAATAACATGTATGCATACGAGAAAATGTGTTGAAAATATGAAAAATGAAATTTTTGGCTCAAACTACCCCTAGCTAGACTATTTCTGTCAAAAAATATTTGTGTGCCACAGTTAGTTGAGTATGTGGTATTTATGGAGTTTCCCTGAAGCCCTGCAATGCCAGAAGTGGTTATAACCCAACACTTTAGATACTGTAGTGTAGTGCTATCTTTGCTGAAGCCTGTGGTGCAAGTTTGGTGTTCGTAGCACATTGTAGTGAGTAGTTATGATCCCTGAAACTTTGTAATATTTACATGTGTGCAGGTTTTTTTATAGGCAATTTTTTGGGGTTCTGATATGCCTACTACCAGCCTAACCAGTCTCATCGATGGATTTTGAACGAATTTTCTGCAAAAACATGCTAAGGTGAGTCATAGCAGCAGTTTTCTTAGTTCTGTAGTCAGAGAGGAGAGTTCCATTTAGCCTATCATCAGTACTTCTTAGCACTACAGTAGGTGCAGCCCAGTTCTGTCGAAACCTCCGAAACCCCCCTAAATCCGCCACTGAATAGAGCAGCAATAATTATTATAGCTACTATGATTGTATGCATGATAATTGATACTATGATTATGTGTGCATGGGGTATAATAATATTAAATCTATAGTAGCTACATTCAAAAATTAAATGTATGGTTGTAATTATTGCGACCTATATTAATGTTACTTCAGACTACCAATATCAACTTGCTGCAAACAATTTCCTCCTGCTATGAATAGCTCTCCGTTAGGTAGAACTACGCAGGCACACCCCTTTCTAGTTGAAGCAAGGTCACCAACTTTCACCCATCTGTTGCAGCTAGGCTTATAAAGGTAAATATCTGAGCAACACTCTCCTCCAATAGCTAGTAAAGCTCCATTTAAAGCCAGAGCTGTGCTTTTCAAAACTGGAGTGTTAGGCATGCCTTGCCATGATTGTGAAGAGAGCGTTTGAAAAATTGCATCATGTATAAGATCATCAATGCAGACACAGAAACATTGATTGGATTGGCCTAAAAGATAGCCACCTAATAGGTACCACATATTTCCGATGACTGAGGATGACATCTTGTACTGCCTATCAGGAAGAGGTGAAGCACGGTACCAGTAGCTAGTAAGAGTATCTAAGATTTCAACTGTCGAATGGTAAGCGTTCTCATTACTAAATCCCCCTGCTACCAATATCCATCTGTTTTTATACGTAACCACAGTAGGTCCACTACGTGCAGTGGGCATTGGTGGTAGCATATGTGTCCAGCAATTTGATTCCTCGTTCCATGTTCCTAATTGATTTGCTCTTCGTTGGGATCCTAGCATCGATATCACTCCTCCTACAACTACTAGTTTATTGTCCAATGATGTCATTCCAAACCAGTAGCACTCATATTCAGGAAGTGAGCTCCACTCATTGTTAGGGATGTTATAGACCATCACCACTTCATTTCTATTACCATGGGATATACCAGCTCCAACATATATTTTTTCATTAAGCACAATAGCCTCTGGGTAGTAAGTCATATCGTGTGGCATTTCTTTATAACTCCGCCAATCTATATTCAGAGGATCTTTTGTTTCAGAAAGTGGTACCTAACATTAAGAAAAAAGATCCACAATTAATATCAGTTTCTATATATAATATTATGCATGCGATGATACTAGATACAGTAACTGTTATGATTAGGGTATAATAATAATTATCTATACCTGTAAATGTAGGCCTTTTCTGGTTTGATTAGCCTGCTTTTCACCCGAGAGTCCAGCGCTCTGCAAATCAGTATCATTATTATATTAATAACTTTTTATTATGATAATAATTGGATAAAAGATACTTACTGGAATGTTCTGCTGCATGTGGCATTGTGCCAGCTGTTCCTCAAGCCTGCTTATATCAGCACCTCTTTGTCTTAACTCAGCTTGATGATTTTCTTCCATACTCTGTTCAGAATCATCAGGCCATTCAGAATTAAATGTTTGTTTGAACTAACCCGACCAACTGTAAATTTAAAGCATCCAATAGCCTACGGGCATAATATATACCGACTCAGACTGTTAGTAGGACTGTCTAACTAGAGCTCTCTAGAGCACCAAACCCTCAGCACGTTGCATGGCATTAGTTGCACTGAGCAGGCAACGACGATATAAATAAATGTTGCCTTGGGGACGTTTGCTAGGTTCTTCAAAACATCTTGCGTCAGCAAGTCTAAACTGATCAATGATGAGCCAGTCGTCTTAAGCCCTGTTTACAGGTACCAATTGTAAACTGAACCGGATTAAACCACGTTTATACCCACATGCTTGACCCAAGTTAAGATATTCATAGCCCACTACTAAGCACGTAACCCACTTTTAGTCATAATTTTAACCAAAGAATTTTAATTACAAGTGTCAGTGTTTCTATGTAAACTTGTAGTATTCCAGCTGTCTATAGTGGCTTAAAAAATACATTTTTAACCCTGGGTGCATGCATGTGCAAGAGTTATAGTAGTTGTTTGTGTGTCTGTCTGTCTGTCTGTTATCAAGCTAGTGGCTACATACCTTGTTTTCAATTCCAAAATGCTGTCATAAGGTTTCTTACGGTGATCCAACGTTTGCTGATTCTTGACTTGACTTTACGTATAAATAGAAAATTGAGTGTCACGTGCTTGTGAATGTACACATGCTGTCCTATCCTTAGCTAATTATACTCGTAATCATAATCAGCAAGATCATGCATATGGTCAAGGTATAGCTAGCCAGCTGCCAACCTGAATTTTAAGACGTAGCTGGTGAATTATTTCATCCTTTGCTACTAGTTCGTTCGTTTGCTCCCTCACAGTGGATTGTGTCCCAATGAAAGCCTTCATCATGACCACCTGTCTCACAGCATCAGCTCTGGCGACAGCTCCACAAGGACCTTCAATGTCTGCTCTCATTCCCTCTAGAGTAGCTACAAGCTGCTCGGCTGTGGGTCGTCTTGAAGGAGAGTTGTGGAGGCATTGCTTTGTCATCAACACACAGGGATGCCGTGCTCCAAGCATAGTGCCCTCCAATTGCTCAAAGTAATCTCTACGACGTTCAACTTCAGAACGGGCAACAAGCTCATCAGAATCATTCGGATTGGTGTAGTTAGGTTCAAGAAGGTCACCAGGAAATATCTACGGAACATATAATCACATTCATTATAAGAAAATTAAACAACTGTGAACTCATTTTATACCCATTTCAATGCGTACACATACATCCTAAAGCTAGTTATGGCAGCTACATATACATGTATAGACTCAGTTACCTGAGTCAAGGTAAACAAAGCAAGATGACCAAATGAGAACACGTCAAGGCTGGGGCCATAACGAGAAGCTGAAGTGAGTGCTTCGGGTGGCATGTAGACCAGTGTGCCTGGTAACCGAGACAGTGTGCGAGCTAGCTGACCAGGCTGTAGGTTCACGATACGAGAATTTCCAAAATCAGTAATTTTAGCCACAAGAGAAGAGGTCAATAACACATTTTTTGCCGTCAGGTCACGGTGGACGATTTGAGGATCGTGTTTATGCAGGTAGAGCAGACCCTTGGCGACATCTTCAAGCATGGAGCGTTTCAAGGCCAAAGGAATATTTGGAACCGTTTCAAGCAAACTATCAAGATTCCCATCCAGTCTCTCCATCAGCAGCACAGGGAGTTGGCAGTTGGGGAGGAAACACACACCCATAAATTGAGTGATGTTGGGGTGACGAAGGTCAGACATCAGCTGACACTCCTGCACGTATCTGCTAGCGACATCTTGGACACCAACATTGCCAGCATCAAGTAAAGCCTCGTGGATCTTCTTTCCAGCACATATTAAACCGTTGACTTCGACCTGTGGTGAATAAGTGGAGCTATACGTGACACACCCCGCGTTTCAACGCTATGCTGTTTATAACCATAATTTCAGTCCGACATTTCCACTTTACCTCTTCCACTGATCCGTAAGACCCAATGCCTAGCTGGCTGTCTGTGGTAGTTCCCTCCACTACGAAGCGAGCGATGTTTGGATCGTTCTGAAAGACCTGAAAACGTCTTGGAGCCGCCATACTTCAATGCAAATCTATACACGTACAAGTGGTCGACAAGGCTACAGTGTCATGGAAATTCCCTTAAGAATGCGCATGCGCATTGGCTGATGCATATTGGCATTCAAGCTCATATAAATAAAGTGTTGTATTAAATTATACACGCATGCCTAATAATATTCTGATAATGAAATTAAACTTGCTACACATTAAACAAGGAATAAAAATTAATAACGTACCGACAATAAAAAGAATTAACCTCACAATAAAATAATAGCTGTGAGCACAATGAGGAAAACAGAGAGCAACTGAGACCACCTCAGAGATAATGCTCCATCAGTACCAGGCCCAGGAAATGACACAGTTACAGGTCCACTGGCCGTGGACTGAAGTTGGAACTCCACTGGATAGTGATCGCTGACGTTTGATGTTAGTTGAGAACTTAAACTGTATGCAGTGTCAAATCTAAACACTTGAGCACTTTGATTAGCAACGAGGTTGGTAATTTCACCGGCAGTGATGATTCTGTGTGCGTGGGTGAGTGAGAGAGAGAAGGAGAGGGGCACATGTATACAAATTGAGAGAGAATCATCAATTGTAGGGTACATATATAGTATAATAATATTGTAGTACGTATTTAGTTCCTAGTTGTAACAAATACAGTGATCTGATTGGTTAAACTGAAGTATCTATCCTTCATAGAAAATCATGAAAATTTTCTTGCCTATGGTTAAGGTAGTTGCTAGGCAGCAGTTTATGTGTCAATTGCAAGCTTTTGGGCATTGTTGCTATATAGGATCTAAAGTAAGTTAGATGCTGTTTAGTCGATTTCTATTGTGATTTAGAAGACCTCAGGGCTCAGTAGAACCTATTATTTATACATATGTACAGAAATAAGTTTACTACTACAACAGTTTACCTATCATAGGCACAGACAGTATTGCCAGTAGTGGTATCTTCGTTCAGCAGCCATGTAAACCTACTATCCGTCACCAATTTGAGCTGACGGTACCTAGCATTCGATAGGTATTGGCAGTCTGCATTGAAGTCACCCAATAAGACGCCATTATTGGTTCGAAGGAGGTTGGAGGTCAGGTTGTAGACACCCACTAGAGCGTTCAGCTCCACTGAAGTGTTCACATTGTGTGGCACAGCATGGAGACCAGTTAGAAAGAAATCAGGGATACCTGTAAAAATACATAATACTTATTACAACAGCGGTTCATTCAGATTTCTCAATAGAATTTTCTGAAGGTGAAATGGGAGGGTGCATGCATGCAATGCCATGTGTTTTGGGTTAAAATCCAATCTCCGCCCACCATAAGTTCAAGGAATATACTGGGGAGAACACTGGTGTGTATTTTATGAAAAATGCATACTATGTTTATGCTAATAAAACACATGATCACAAGAAAATTCGTTTTTTAGGATTTTTCGGAGCGCGTAACTACCAGAAAATTGCGTGAAATTTTAAAACCCTAATAATAATTATTTTTTTAACTTGCATTCTATTAGCATAAACACGGTAGTTTAAATTGTCTTAGGACAGCTTTTAATATAGACTGGCACCCAACACTTGAAGGGTTAAATTGTACACCTATATTCTTGAAGCTAGCTGGATCATACCGTATAGCCGGAAAATTTGGTGGTTTGGCGGTCTATATTACAACCACCAAATTAAAATCTGCCAAAATTTCCTACTCGCATATATACGTATGGCCATCCCGTACCAAACCGTCAAATTTAAATCCGCCAATATTCTTGTAAATAAATAACGATTTGGGGCTCAACCGCCAAATTTAATTCCCGCCTATATTTTCGGCTATATGGTAAATCCTAGTATATGGGAATATCCTTAATTTTGTCCCAAGACTGCTCCTCCCAGCTTCGCAATGCTCCAAAATCTGACTGTACTACAGCAACATACCTTCCAATTTGCTCCTTATAAACACTGTGTAAGGCTCCCTCTGAAAAACATCCTCCGCAGAATCATCAAACTGGTATGTCGACAGGATCTCCACCCTAGCTGTTCTGTAGAGGAAGGCATACTGCTCCTTGGAGTTGGTTCGACCCAGACGCTCACTGATCGATATGTTGTATGCTGGCACAGAGTTCTCCATTTGACAGCTGTAGCAATATTATTATAATAAATGCTGCAATAAAATTAATTCTGATTGGCTGAAGACAGATATTACCGTATAGCCAGCAAATTTGGTGGGGAATTAAATTTGGCTGTTTGGCGGTCTACATTACAACCGCTAAATTAAAATCCGCCAAAATTTCCTACTCGCATATAATATATTTGGCGATCCCGTACCGAACCGCCAAATTTAAATCCGCTAATATTCTTGCAATAGCGATTTTGGGCTCAACCGCCAAATTTAATTCCTGCCAATATTTACGGCTATACGGTATCATGTTTATAACACCTACAAAGTCCTGATACCCACAAGTTTATCACCCTACATTATTACTGTATAATATAATGTACGTATCACAGAAACTGTCCCTAATTTTCTCATAGCTACTCGTGTGCTGATGTATTAATTTTCAGTGACCATAAGTTCTCAGTTGGGATCCACACTTACATTAGTTAGCTAGATTGTATTACAGCATCTAGTCCAGGACATTATAATTTTTAATAATTATTATGAAAACTTGACCACGTGCCCAGTAACTGCATAATGGTTCGTATGGTAAAAGGTCATCAAAAATAGTGCGTACACTGTCTAAGCCACATCGATGTCAGCGCCTCAATCGCAGAGATGGCGTCTGAGACCGACTCTCGACCTCAACACTGACAATTTTCAATCACAGGAGACGAACTCGACATCGCCATACAGCTGGATTGGTCGTGGCATGGAGTGCTATATATAGCGCAAGGCTAGCTTTATTTATCCATGGGATTACGTCATCCAAGAGAACGCGTGAAGTTCGGCCGGTGGTACTTGTCAGAGAAAGTAGCACTGAGCTTGTAATGTATTCGCTGGATACATGCATTAGATACTCTACATATATACCGTTCAAGTCTTAGAAAGGCTCCATGAAGGCCCTGAATTTTCTGGCAATTACCTCATAGATTACACCATAGGTTTCATCATACATTACACTATAATTACCTCATTATCTCCACAGTAGCAATTTATTTTTCTGTGGTTATGAGGTAATTGTGGTGTAATCTATGATGAAATTATGATGAAATTATGGTGCAACCTATGAGGTAATTATGAAAAAATCCAGGGTCTCGCTGGAGCCTTTCTGGGACTTGAAAATCAGTAAATATGTAGAGTATCTTACGCGTGTATCCAGCGAATACATTACAAGCTGAGCGCAATTTTCTCTGAGAAGCACTGTTGGTTGAACTTCACGTGTTTTCTTAGCTTACGTAATGCCGTGGATAGCCTTGCACTATATAGCACGTATCATTGTCACAAGGGGCTGGCCCGCGCGAGACTGCAGCAGCGCGACTAACCTGAAGTTCGGAAGGAATACTGTGCTGTCGAGTTCGTCTCTGTGATTGAAGCATCGAAACTTGTCGCTATCAAGGTTGAGAATCGATCTTAGACGCCATCTCCATGATTTCTGGGGCCAGCATCGGTCGATGTGTACGCATTCTATTGACGCATGCACCATTACACAGTGCAGCTACTGGGGAGATGGTCAAGGGTTCATAACCACAGAAAAGTAAATTGTTACTGGGCACGTAATAATAATCTTTTGACTATCAATATGATCTATTACTTATGTTGTGATAGTTTTTCTCCTGAGCAAACATACATGTAGGTGGCCAGTTTCAAGTGAATTAGTAACAAGAAGCCTCAAGTGGTTTGCAAGGTTGATCAATAATAATGTTACCATATAGCAAGAAACTTTCAAGGAGAAAACTTGTGTGGATCGGTAGGAAGGGAGCATTTCGTAGAGAAAACTTTTGTGGACTGATAGACATTGATTGCATAGATGGATATGGCGTGCCTAAAACTTCATGGAGAAAACTTTCACGGGTGGCTATAAAATTACAGAATTAATTTGTCTCCCTCGAAAGTTCCCGCTATACGGTATTGTCACTATCACTCTCATTAATGCCTACTATCACAAACAGGACAATAGTTTTCTAAACAGTACACGTATACGTTAACGTGACCAACAATTGGGAATGGGCTACACCTTAAGTGTATTCATGGCCTGTTGTCAATAAAAGTTATCATATGATTTTGGTGTATGGTTATAATATAAATATTATATTCATGAGAATAAGAATTTTCCCTTATTGATTACTGTGTGTATATTATGCACACATCAGCATAACAATAATATTATTGCTTAGAGGAGTAGTTTATTGAACGATTCTTGAGTGTAGATCGAAATTATTCATGAAAAGAACATGAGATAGGATATGTTTCCGATTCATGGTCCTTCTTTAGCTTTTCATGAATAATTTCTAAAAATTGCTCAATAAACTCCTCCCCTAAGCATTAAGACAATGTAGTTGTGAGCCTATAATCAATTATAACAATAATATTAATATTTGAAGCCTTGGCTTAAAATTTTGTGGCTTGTATGTGGAAATGGTATAATCCTTGTGCTCTTGACTATAGCAGTGCATGATTAGTGGGTACAAACTTATGAGCTTTTGGGCCAATTAATCCGCAACATTATAGACCAGTTATTGCTTAATGTACATATATATATAATATAACCACATTATAATTAAACAGAATGAATAATGCAGTATCGATAGGCTCAGATGGCCCACGTATCATTGAAGCACCCACGCACCAAATTTCAAGGGATCAATTTAGCAGCTCCATACAAATGCATTCCTCTACCCATATTAGGCTAAACCTGAACTATCACAAAATTAATAATATAGTATCTCCCAGGTGGACCGAAATAGCGAGTTTAGTGGTCATGAATGCTTACCCTGAGGGGGTTAAAATACCATAGTGTCCCGGGTAAGCGCCCATGGGCGCTTCGCTATTTTGGCCCGCATGGGCGCTTACCCGGGATCAAAATCCCATACGTTCGCATAGAAGCTGCTACATTGACCCCTTTTAAATGCGGTACATAGGTGCTTGCCTGGGAGCGGGCGCTTGCCTGGGATACTACGGTTATTGCATGGATAGGCAATAGTTGACGGAGAATGCACTCAATGCACTTACATACATTCTACAATTACTAATTTTTATTAACTACAATCTGCTTGGACTCCAAGAGAATTACTAGTTTCTGATCCTATAATTAACACTTACTTATTAACGGTACAGAGCAGGTCTTGAATAGCTTGCCCTGAGGTGTCCCGTATCTCTTGAATTAGAATGACATCATATCGCCGTACGATCTGTATAAGTCGGTGTGTGCACCATGCGTGTTGACATGTGTATGTATGAATGAAATCTGCTGGATAAACAAATATTGAACTTCTTCTAATAGCTGCAACAGAACCCACAACCAGGATCATGCAATGTTTTAACAGGCCAATAATATTTCTTATCTTAATTTGATTTGGAGTGGACTCCTATCATAGATGACCATAAAGGGCCAAAACTGTGAACAAAAAATTTAATATCTCAAAAACTATTCAATGGGCTATTCCAGTTAATAAAGATACACCCCTGTTGAGGAACGATAATTGTATCCTGAGGGGGTAGCTTGATTTGATGAAGTCTTGGGGGGTGTTGAGGCTATTTTAATGATGTTCTGGGGGTAAAATGGTGCATTTTAACGATGTCTTGGGGGTCACAGCCTCCATTTTAATTAAGTCTTCTGGGGGAAATTTATCCGATTATTTGTCTTCAGGGGAACTGGAAAAGTGTTCCTCAACAGGGGTGTATTCTTATTAACTGTACTGGCCCAATGGCTAAACTTACATCAACTAGTACTTGTAGGACTCCGTCCCTCTGCAGTTTATTCACTCCAAATACTTGTATGTTGAATGCTCCGATCCTCAGCCGCGAGTCCGTCACATCATCACTAGACTGCCTGGGGGCAACAGCAACAGCGCCGATCAACCCTCGTCGAGACACTGCGACAAGCAGAACCAGCGCACAAAGAATTGCTTCAAACAGATTCAGCTGTAGGCCTTTCATGTTCGACGGCTGCGACGTTTGATCATGATCAACAAGCCATGGGTCAACACTTTTCCAGGAAGTCTAGTCAATTTTGGAGCTGGAGGTACGTGCGTAGGTGGGGTCATAGATATAGATATCTATGGTGGGGTCTAGTTTCCGAAGGTAAAGGTCGTCATAGGGGCGTGGAACCGTTTTAATTTTTCATTATTTCCGTTATTTAGCAACTAACCGTAATTAGCACCTATGATGAATCAAAGATTCACAGTTTTTCGCTTAGCTCCAGCCATCCTACCGTCGTGAATCCAGCGCCTCTCGATCTCTCTGGACGTGCTACTGTTAACCGGCCGATCGATCTACGCGATACATCGAAGGCTGTCTACCAAAATTTCGCCCGAAGCCCACGTTGTCATATAGCCCCACGGTATAAAAGAAGAAGCAAAGGGTATCACGGGGCCTATGTATCGTAGGAGTGTACGCTGAGTTTACACAGGGAATATCGTGCAAACAGAAACAAACAAAGGTGTCGGAGCTAAAGGTTAAAAGCCATCGAGACGGGCAGATTATCGGCGGCGTCTCGTGAAAAGGTCGGGCTATACCTAAGGCTACTATTTGTGGTGGATATCACGTTTCACTGTGGCGTGTGTATGTCTCTGACGGTGCACAGTGGCCAATAACTGAGCGGCTTCACTTCAAAAACGGGCCTACAACTCGATTGGGATATTTCAGAAGACACACACCTGCTCTGAAAGACTGTACTGAGCAGCTGTTCAAAAAGCAGAAACCAAGGAAGAGAGAGAGTTGGAAGCTATATGTATACGTATGGGACATTGAAAATAAACTATAGAAGAGTTTACGAACACAAGTCTATATCGGTGATCCAACGTGATATAATATTAGTCAACTGATCTGCCATGCCTGAGACATCTAGGGAGTGCGTGGTGGTGCTACTGGACGAGACGTCCTTCAGCGTCCCAGTCAAGGTACGTGTACATACATGTACATGTACGTCGACACATGTTACGGTAACTGTAGGGACGGGTTTTTGAGCACACCTGGGATTTAAGTCCATTTAGGTGATGTTTGATAGCCATGAAATGACTATAGAGTTCTCTGTGGCATCTTTTTAGGCTGTTTGATGATATAATTATGGCAATAATTTGCAGCAAATACTATTATATTCTTTAGTTGGCTGTCTTAGCTGCCTTGCAGTCTGAAAGGACTCCGCCCTTTATTTGGTCTAAAAGGATGAGCTAATGTTTGTGTGTTGAGAGAGGAAGCTAACCTTTTTTTGATCTCAGATTGAGCCATCTCTCTCTCTGTCTCTCTTTCTCCGTCTTCCTTCCTCTACTCTCTCTCTCTCTCTCTCTCTCTCTCTCTCTCTCTCTCTCTCTCTCTCTCTCTCTCTCTCTCTCGGCACGCTAACTACCTAGTTCATTTGTATATAGAAAGGAAGCCAACTTGAATTGGCTATCTGTATCTAGGGAGATGCAGGTGTTTAGTTGCCAAAATGGTGATTGTTTGGGGGCTTTTGGTGGGAGGGTAGTGTTTTGGTGACTGTTGTGGCCTCGCAGTTTTGAATCTGTGGTCGGCTTGTTGGCTAAACAGGTGTACACACTGGCAGTCAGTATGCCATTGGGTAGCTCATCTCTTTTGAGGAGTTCTATATACTCTAGCCCTACTACCCATGAACACAATGAGACTGGACACCTGAGCTGTATGGTTTAATATTGTATTGTACTGAGCCCATGTGCAGATCTGGTTAGGATGTGTTTACGTATTATAGTACATGGAGTCTCTCTCTCTCTCTCTCTCTCTCCCTCTCTCTCTCTCCCCTCTCTCTCTCCTCTCTCTCCCTCTCTCTCTCTCTAAAACGTGTCCACACATTCCTTCTTCCCTCGTCATACACACTTAATTACTATTCCTTGTTCATGTACTGTAACAGTGTATGCATGTAGTCATGTTCGTTTGAGTAATCAGGTGCATACTTTTATTAAATTAAGAGTTCATGCCTCTGTTTGCCTACAGTATCGTAATTAGTAGACAGATGGGTATATTAAAAGGAGTTGGCATGAGCCCATTCGTCGTGATTGTGTGAATGAGTGTAGTTACCCGTGAGAAATAGCTGTACCGGGTAATGATGGTTGAATTGGGGCTTAATTAGTTGGAGAGAGGGAGCGAGAGAGAGAGAGGGGGGGGAGCGAGGAGGAAGGGAGAGGAAGGGGGAGAGAGGGGGGGGGGGGGGGGAGGGAGAGAGAGAATGGGAGGAGAGGGACTAGCTACCGCTAGTCAGTAAGATTCAAAGGATAGCACTGACATACTGAAGTAGCTAACTGCTTCCCTGTGTAGCTATATGCGAGTCGGTATCAAGGGTTACGTAAGTACACTTGTAAGTTGAAATCAATAGGTGCATGATACTCGAGCGTAGGGATGTACATGTATAGTGGATGTGATTATCCTTACGAATCTTGTTTGTGTACTTTTTGGCCCTGCCATCCCTACAATTTTACTATTAAATTTATACATGTAAAAATGACTAGTGGGATCATGCAAGTGCATGTCATGCGCTCTCCTGATGTTGCACGTATGAAGAGACTTAGTGAGTATATTTACCCTGAAAGCACAACCTGCACTATAGTTTGTTATCCTACAGTGTGTATTGAGAAGAATGGCAACAAAACAGAGTATAGTAGATTGTTATTTCTAGCAAAAGTAGTACAATTTAGTTTTGCCCTCGATATATTATCTGTGGAACTACATGTACCATTTTTCTGATAGTGTATGAGATGTAGTATGTATACAATGTACAAATTGCTAGCATAAGGCTATTTGCCTTATAAAGCCTCTAGTGATAGCACTCCCTCGCAAGAAATTAGCCCTTAGTACCAGAGTGTGTTCAGCCCCTCCCACTTTACGTAAATACTTTACTGAAAGTCACTAAGTTAAACACTGAGTATTCTCTAACCACAGGGCTAGGGCAAGGCTTATTTGTGCTTGTATTAGCAGTGAGGTAGTTTACCCCACACATGCAATATGTAGGAAGTTGGCCCTTGGTACCTGGCTATATATAGAGCACCCCCTCCATTTTGCGAAATACCCGTAGAACAGAGCACCATGTTGATATCAGGCAGTCCATGACTGCCTTTTACGGTTAGCTTCTACTAATGATAACAAAGTGGTTCCAAAAGAGGATATTTAGTCCTTTCTGCTGTAGTTGATAGATTATAGACCAATAACCCCCCTCCCCCCTCCTTGCTTCAAACAAAGTGCACCATTGATAGTCACAACACTGAATATTGGGCTTTTTTGCAGTTTCTAATAGCAGTAAGGTGGTTCCTATATAATGTATGTGCTTAGAAAGCCAGTCTGTTTATAGTGAATAATGGCTACCCCCTGTACAGGATATACTGCATGTATATAGCTTCTGATGCTGGCAGCAAGGTGGTCCCAAAACATGAAATTTACCTCTTTCTACTGTAGACTACAGACTAGCTCCTCCTGTATCACAAAGGGGTAATGAGCAAAATGCCACATTAATAGCCATAACACTGCATAATATTGCTAATTCTGCAGCTTCTATTAGCTCCCACATACATGTAGGTATAGTGCCATTTATACTGGTCAGTAGACCAACCCCTCCCACTTATTAACAAAAGATCTGCAGAGCATGCTAGCAAGTATGTACATACATGTAGCGCCTCGTTAAAAGCAATTTTATTGAACAATGGGTAATAAAGCTGCCTTTAAGAAGTACTGCCGTAGCAGGGCACATGACTTGTTGGAAATCAGCCTTCAGTTGTGGCCAGCTCCTCCCACTTTACAAACGAGGATTGTGTTTACCACGCTGATTATACTAAGTGCAGTTGATTGATCTCTGATTAGCTTATCAACCATTTTTTGTTTTATGTATACTACATCGTATTAGAGTTGTGACCAACTCCACCCACTTAACAAATACCAGCCGCTGTTAGCACTGAGCTGAGGAAAATATTTTCCATACTAAGTGAAGTTGCTTTGTCTTTCCATGGTTAGCTTATCAGCCATTGCCATTTTCATGTATATGTACTACATTTATTAGTATGGTAGCACCAGCTCCTGACATCTGGCTAGGGAGTTCCTTTAAAGATTGATAGGACTACAAACATGGAAAGATTTGGGGATAGTGTAGTACAGTACCAACTTTGGCGTGGTACATGTACATGCACATGCACATGCACATGCACATGCACATGCATATGTACATGTACCTGTACATGGGTGATTATATTATTATCTCCCCAGTAGCAATTTACTTTTCTGTGGTTATGAGGTAATTGTGGTGTAATCTATGATGAAATTATGATGAAATTATGATGCAACCTATGAGGTAATTATGAAAAAACCCAGGGCCTCGCTGGAGCCTTTCTGGGACTTGAAAGTCAATAAATATGTAGAGTATCTTACGCGTGTATCCAGCGAATAGATTACAAGCTGAGCGCTACTTTTTCTGAGAAGCACTGTTGGTTGAACTTCACGTGTTTTCTTGGCTTACGTAATGCCGTGGATAGCCTTGTGCTATATATAGCACGCATCACTGTCACAAGGGGCTGGCCCGCGCGAGACTGCAGCAGCGCGACCAACCTGAAGTTCGGAAGGAATATTGTGCTGTCAAGTTCGTCTCTGTGATTGAAGCATCGAAACCTGTCGCTACCAAGGTTGAGAGTCGATCTTAGACGCCATCTCCATGATTTCTGGGGCCAGCATCGATCGATGTACGCATTCTATTGACGATCTTTACCACATGCACCATTATACTGTGCAGCTACTGGGGAGATGGTCAAGGGTTCATTGTATGTGTGTATGAGGATATACACATGCACTAGTTGTGCTTGGTTTGCTCCCTTCCTCATTGTGGCTAGAGTTTCATAGAGAAATGTGATACACACGCACTAGTGAGGCCATACCACGCCAATTCAGTGGCTCCAGTTGATAGTGAGTGCAGTTTCAATTGCCCCAGTTAGCAGGGACTGTTCCTCGCTGATTCATGGCGGAAGTCATTTTGAGAAAACATTAGGGTCGACCATTCAGTGCTGCGTGGTATCCGTGCTATTCACCGCTCGGGACAGGAGGCTTGCTATAGTTTCTAACATTGGAGTCTGTGGAAGTAGAAGGCCCAAACTGCCTACAAACCAAGTCTGAAGTCTGGGGCTCTGGAGGCCTTGGAATGGTGATAGTTTGAAATCAATAAAAAATATCGCGTTTAGCATGACATGGTCCCTTTTCTCAGATCCTATCGCGCACTATTATGTGATGTGTCTATGTACATGATTATGTGTGTGCATGCACCACGTACATGTGTAAGATGAAGTTAGATGTTGATCGATATTCATAGTTATTTTGGAGAGTTTCTGAGCTGCATGAGATCAATAGTTAATTAGCATTCCTCACTCCGCCTAGCATCCAAATATGGAAAGTAGCCGCTCTTTCTACTTGGCTAGCTCTGAACATTTTGAACATGATGTGTCTATACTGATAATACCGACTTCCCACTAAAACATTTTTATAAAAAATTTACACCACTTGAAAGAAACTGTGTCTACCTTAATAATCCAATTGGCAACCTAGTCCTGTGAATCACTGTAAATAGTGTGTTGGGTGGTTGTATAGATCGATGCTCAAAGAACAGCGCCATGAAGTGTGTGGGTGAAGTGGGGGTGGAGAAGTAAGAAAGAAAGGAAGAGAGAGTCAAAGATAAAGGAAGGGAGAGAGAGTGAGAGTGACTGAGAGAGAGAGAGAGAGAGAGAGCGAGTTAGTAGGCAATTAATTTTGATAGTTGTGTATACAATGTACATGTAATTCCTACCTATCGCTCTAATGACAATGTAGACGCAACATTTACAATAGTGGTGTGATGTCATTAATGATATTCATTGCATAACTATATTATACTAACGTGTGAATTGCAGGTGTGTACATACATTTTGCTAATTAATATGCATGCATGAGTTTATGTCTAGTCTAAAGCCTACATGTACATGTACATGTATATAGCTGTATTTGTATTACTCTCTCTCTCCCTCTCCCCTTTCTACCCTCCCTCCTCCCTTCCTCTGTCTCCCCCCCCCCCCTCAGCCCACATTACTGGGCAGTGATCTTCTAGACATGGCTGCCTCCCACATGAAGGTGAAAGAGAAGAACTACTTCAGTCTCTACACTGAGGGAGAAGGGTAAGCATAAATGAGAGAGGAGCGGGCAGAGCTAAAAGTACTTTAGGGGTATTAGGGCAATCCTCATTCAACATACATGTATAGGGAGGGCCAATTTCCAAGGAGGGGGGGGGGTCTGCCCCCCCCCCCCCCTGAAGTAAACCTTATACTTGACTCCTAGCTGTGCCCTAGCCTAGCCTAAGCTCTCATGTTCCGGTGTGGGTAGGGATTCTTGAATCACTTAATCTACATACAAAGTGCATAGTGTATCCGCCATTCACGGAAGTACAGCCAACTCTTTGGTGGCGGTTCCCCAACTATACAGTAACCATAATACATACAGTGTACATATACACGTGTATAAACATAATATTTAATGTGCAAACGTACAGCTGTACATACATGTATAATTTAGTTTCTTGTGTAGCCCATATTTGAAGGCTTCTTGTTGAGATTTTCTTTGAGTTGAGTGATTACTCATTGACAGCTAGTGGCCTTTTTCTACGAACTGTTTGTGAAGCTTTGAAAGCCCATTCTCTTTTAAACATTGATACAGTACATGAGTTGTACATTCACAGTGCTTTGAGCTTGTTTAGGTCAAGCATCTCTGCATCTCTCTCTCTCTCTCTCTCTCTTTCTCTCTCTCTCTCTCTCTCTTCCTCTCCCTTTCTCTCCCTCTCTCCCCCTCCCCTCACAAACACAGTTACAAGAACTGGCTTGAGATGGATAAGCCAGTGCTGGATCCTGCTCAAGACCTGCCAAAAGGCTCTCAGCCTGTCAAGATCTTCTTCTGCTTCAAGTAAGTGATATTTATCAGTAGCTAATGTGTGAGGTATTAGGTATTTTTGTGTGCCATACATGTACATATTATATTAAATGTACAATTGTACATGTACATGTACGATACATGTACTACATGCTGTGAAACAGGGATGATCGATTATTACTTAAAAGAGTCGATAATTTTATAATACCTATTGTATTACATGTATGTACATGTACATATATGTATCGTGTATGTACCATGTACATGTAGGTATTTTATTCACAACCTTCGTTACTTCAATGACTTCATGACGGTGGAGCTGCTGTACCTCCAGTCAAGACAGGCCATCTTTAAGGTACTAAAGTTAATATGTACATGTATGTGTACGTGTGTACAATCGTGTGGTAGATCATACACATTTTAAGCTGTGGCAGCTAGAGTGTATGGTGTAACATACTGATGTGTATTTTTAGTAAATATATTGCACTAATCCCAGGTGCTTTAGACCTACATGTAGGAAATTGAAAGTTTTTCACTATACTGAATGCAAGCTGTGATTTTTGATAGCCTACGGGTATTAGCAATTGAAAGGAAACCCATGAATATAGTATTATTGTATATTCATGTATATCGCAACGTATTTACCTCTCTCTCTCCCTCCCTCCCTTTCTCTCTTCCTCTCCCTTTCCCTCTCCCTCTCTCTTTCCCTCCCCCTCCAGGGTGAGATACTCACTGATGAGGAGACGGTGTTTGAGTTGGCTGCCTGTGTCATGCAAGCTCAGCATGGAGACTATAAATCGTACGTCGAAACGTCACGACTGAGAGGGGGCATGTACACATACATGTATACATGTAGTGGTCCTGCCGTTTGCTGGATTGACATAGACTTGCCTGAGCTGGCAGGGAGACAGTTAGTCTATCAAGCTACATGTAGACCCCTTTTTCGTCCCGTGTGGATAGAGTGGATAAAGGTCTTCGGGCGAAAAGGGGTCTAGCTTGATAGCTAGACTAGGAGACAATGGTTGAACTCTTGGATTGGGATTGATTATAAAAGATGCGTAGACCTACTAAACATTCATGTAGTACATGTAATCAGTACCTGTGGGCGTGCGTGTCTATAGTTGTGAATCGGTGTTTATTCCGTGAAGGTCTTCTGTGTATGGTATACGTCCTGACTCACAGTAGCTCTATTGGATGTGTTGATGGCTTATCACTACTCATTCCATCCAATTATCCACCAATTTTGGCCTAGCTAGCTGCTGTTCTTCCATGTATGTGTAGTCTCATACATATGAACAATAGTTACATGTACGTGTAGGTTTGCCTGAGCAGGGATTGCGATGGCTTCTCCTAGGTTTGGGATTAGTAGTTGAAGATAGATCTGATCTATCTTACATTACATACTAATTAATATGCGTACTATGGGAGTACAAGAAAAAATGGTATAAGAAGGGAGATGAGTGACTTGTAATGTATTCTTTGATGTGGTTTCGGTGATGTTGTGATTATTAGTAGCCACACAATTAGACAAAGTATATGATGTACATCCTGCCCGCTCAGCATATCCTGGTGTGTTTGTATGTGTATGTGATGTACATAAGTTTTGTTGGAACTGATTTTTTTTATTTGAGCTAGATGGACATATTGATGGCTCCAGGAATACATTAAGTAATGTTCGAAGCGATGTTCTTGATTGCTTTGTGTGTCCTCTCTCTCTCTTGCAGTGATGAAGATGCTAAGCAGCAGCTGAGTCACTTACCCGTTCTTCCTGTCAACATCTTCAACAGCAAAAGTATACATTATTGGTAAGTTGAAGCCTGTGACACGTGTGTGTGCTGGTACTCTACTTACATGCATGGTTATTTCAGAGCTCAGAATTCCAAAAAAAAACCACATATCGTACATGAAGCAGTGTTGTAGCCAGCTCATATTTTAAAGGGGTGTTGGTTAAAAGATTAGAGTATTATTGTGGTTTTAATAACCACATTAAATAAAATTGAGGTCAGAAAGGAGGGTGGCTGCCCTCCATTTTACCCTCTGGCTACAACTCTGCATGAAGTAATAATAATGAGTTACGATTGTTTTCCACCTCCCTCCCTCCCTCCCTCTCTCTCTCTCTCTCTCTCTCTCTCTTTTTCCCTCTCCTTCCCTCCATCTCTCTCTCTTTCCCTCTCTCTCCCTTACCCCCCTCTCCCTCTCCCCACCTAGTGAGGAAAGAGTGATGTCCTACTACCGCATGATGAACGGTCTGTCTCGAGGTGAAGCTGTCTTCAAGTACCTCGACATCATACAGTCACTTCCCATGTACTCCATGCACTTCTTTGAGGTCAAGGTACGTCCTAGCACTAACAAGATTAATTGTGGACTCTTGATCTTCATGGCCAACATTACATGTACAACAATGTACCGTAAATCGCGAATATTTCGTTGTTAAAATATTTTTGGACAGCCTGGCTTGTGCGAAAATTAAACGCACGAAATACATATGCAATATTAACGATAATGCGGTACAGGGTCGTTTGTCCGAAAATTATTTAACATGAAAATTTATCACATGAAATATTTTAGACATGAAATATTTGCGATTTACGGTAGTTCTGTTCGCCAACCTATTTCAGATATCATATATTAGCTAACTGCACGAATACCGAGCATGTGTGCATCTATACATGTAGCAATTTTTAGATATTGATCAAGTAACAATGTGGAGCTAGTCCCAATCATCTAATCGATCATTAATTATTTTGGCCCTATTAATTAACTGGTTTAATTATTATTAATGATTTCAGGACAAGAAGGATGTTCCCCTGTGGTTGGGGGTGGGGCCTGATGGGATCTGTGAGTGCCTCAAGCACGACAAAAATGAACAGACCAACGTAAGTCCTTCACATACATACGTATGCATCACATGACTATCATGTGATGTGTTGGCATTTGTATGTCATGTGACTATCATATGATTTTATCTCCATAGCGATTTCAGTGGCTCCAGCTGCAGAATATCTACTACAAGGATAAGAAGTTTTCAATGGAAGTTTACCGCAGCAATGCTAGGTATGTATATATATATACATGTATGTGCGTGCATGGAGTGGAGTGGATGGGTAAAGGGTCATCATACCACTAGATTGTATGTAATCAAAATGGTCTAATTCGAACCTATACTGAAGTCAGATGTGGTAACCGCTATGGCTCATCGCTTTCCACTGCCTGTACTTAGTCTGACATAGTCTGCTTGGATTGACCCATAAAGTTTTTCCCCTTCTACCTTGCTAGAACTTTACAAGCATGACACACAGATCGATATAAACGCACCATCTATATAGCTATAATTATGTTAATTGGATTAAACTAATTACCAATTAAAGCCTGAACAACATCCGCTACTCCCTCGCACCCTCTGGCCTGTCTCCCTCTAATACTTTGGCTGCGATAAACAATCAATGACATGTGATCACTAATTGAATTAAGCTAATTGAGAACACAACAGGTTTCTGTCAATTCAGGGATTTCCTACGCATTAGCCAAATTAGCCATTTTACATGCTGCTATAGAGTACATGTATCACAATGTCATTTTGATCACTAAACATTTCATATGATTTTTTGATGATTTTTTGATGATTTTTGTGCAGGTCTGGTAGAAAGGGTGCTATTCTGGGGCCTGTGTCCGTCCACGCCTGGTACGGGAGCAGTTCAAAGGTCATCATAGCGATATGGAAGATGGCTCGTGATCAGCACATGTTCTACAGGTCTAAGAGAACTACTAGGGTGAGTCAGTGGTAATCAATGGTACAATTGTAGCAGTGTTTTTCCCAGCATACATAAGGCATGTCGGCCCAACAAGCCTTCAGTTTATAATTCCCTTCGATGTGGGAATAGTGCTAATTAATCCACAAGCTTTGATGTGGCCACAGTCTCCACCCAAACTACGTCCTATTATCATGCCTTAAATTTTGTCTGGGGAGAATGCTATAGCTTGAATTTTGACAAAATTTAATGATCATTTTCAATATCAAGCTAGTGTACTGTGACATTGTGGTTTCAGTGTTCATTACAGTAACTATAGGTATCTATACCAGAATGGGCATAATCTTGTTCTAATTTGGAGTCTATAAATTTTTGTTAGCATTTATAAGAGTTATGGGGGGGAGCGGCATTTGGATCCCCCCCTCCCCGAATTTACATTGTACATAATAATAATAACCTAGAGGCATACTAATTTGTCCAGTGGTTGTGTATCGTTCGTTGGTTGTTTGATCTCCACAATCTTTAACAATAACAAACATCATTGTTTACATAGCACCGTATCACCATGCACACCCTGCTTGTGAAATCTAGTTCTAGTACAACAGTACAAGTGTACATGTATTTAAGAGACCAGGCATATGCTATACATGTATGTATACTACATGTATATATACATTCAGGATCGTCAAATGTGTGTATATGTATTCGTTGACATCGAAATATTTTCATTTTGCAGGATCCTCAAGCTGGCATGAACTTGACGGAGATTATCCGTCAGTTGAACAAGCATCACCGTGCCAACATATCTCCGAGTAGTAGCCACTCCTCGCTCAGTATGGACTCGGCAAAGTCTAACCCACAGCAAGGTGAGGGAGGAAGAGAGAGAGAGAGAGAGAGAGAGAGAGAGAGAGAGAGAGAGAGAGAGAGAGAGAGAGGAAGAAAGAGAGGGAGAGAGGGAGGGAGGGAGAGAGCATGCATGGAACGCTGTATAGACTGTGCCATGGAAGCTCAGACACATGCCTGGACTAATAATTGGTGTCCTAATTTAGGAGGTATCCTCATTTAAGGGGCGATATTGGTCATTTTCCTATGTACGTACGTTGAAGTTGGGACTACTGTAAATTAGCGAGACACTTGGTGCACATACAAATTAAATGACTGTGGTCACATGATTGTATCACATGACCCACACACAGCGTCAGCGGAGGCTGTGGCAGCTGCCAAGGCGGCCCAGACTGAGATGTACCAGGCTCTGCTGAGTCGGCGAGCAGCACTGGTCATCGACTTTGAGAAGAAGGCGGCCAGATACAAGGAGATACTCATCAAGGAAATGGTTAGCTGGAGTGTGTGTGTGCATACTGTACATACTGTAATGTTTCTTGTGGAGTGGATGCATCAATGATCTTGCCAGAAGCACAGGTGGACAAAGTACTTAATAAACTATGCTACAGTGATACAGTTATTTAGCATGGGAAATACAGTCGAGCCTCTAATAAAGGACCCTCCAAGAAAGGCCGGGACACTGTACGTGTGTTGGACCTCTTTTTAAGGGACACTGTTTGGAGTCCCAAAAACTACCATTCCCTATAGTTTCTATTCATTGAGAACCTCCGAGAAAAGGACAACCTCTCTATAAGGGACAAAATAGCTAAATTTATATTGTCCCCAAAGTGTCCTTTGTTTGGAGGTTCGACTGTATACGGAGGGGGTGGGATAGATTAATTAGAAATTCCAATAGCCTGTAGGTGCTTGATACATGATACTGCTGCCCTCCTCTATCTCTGTCTCTCTTCCTCTCTCCCTCCCTCTCTCACTCTCTCTCTCCCTCCCTCCCCCCTCCTTTGCAGCAAATCACTGGTATTCCTCCTGATGGATTGACCCCTGAGGAAATTGAGAGGATGAGAAAGAAATTTGGCGTCAGCTTTAAATTCTCCAAATTTGTCTTAGATAAAGGTGTACAAGTAAGTCATACCCATAATAGAGGTCATGTACATGTATGTATGTCATCCAGTGTCAAGTAACTAATTCGAATTTTCTTTTTTCTTATATTTAGGGTGAAGAGGATGAGGTGGAGACACTTGAAAAGGAAGTGGAAATCAATCAGTCAATATTGAGAGCAAACAAAGTTAGTTGATCACGTACTTAGACTACACATGTACATGTACATGTACATGCACTCCATATCCCCCCCCCCCCCCCCCCCATCTCATGAATTATTACCAAATTTTTTTTTGTAATGCTTGAATGCCAAAACATATCAAGACTTGAGAGGCCCATTCTGATAATTTTTTCTTAATTATTGCTAAACTAACAAAGGGATCATAAATTTTTGTATCTAACATTACGTAGACACTGCTGGATCAAACTAGGGATAGAAAGCTGAAGAAGGACCGCAAAAAAGACATCAAAACTATGGAGGAAAAGGTGGGGTAAATTTGCTTTATATTATGTATACATGTACCTCAAAAATACGTGATAAAATTAATATGGATGGGGATCTTTACTTACGTATTATACGCCCTGTATGATACAGCTTCAGAAACTCGAGGGCAAGGTTGAAGAGTTGAAGAAGAACAAAAGAAGTAGCACATCCTCCACGGGGTCAAAGTTCCAGATGGACTCCCCAACGTCAAGTAAGCATGCACTTTTGCCCTTGTACAAAAACTGCCATAACCCCTACCCTCTCTGCCTAGTCCTTCCCAATCCACATTGTCCATTGCAACTCCTACACATCTACATGTACATGTATACATCGTATGACCTCCCTCCCCCAATAACACACAATGTACATGTATGTGCATGTACACTCCCTCCTTTCCCTTCCAGGTGTTCTAGCTATCCTACCTACAGCGTAATGTACATGTATGCGTGTCCAACCATACCCTATAATCCCTTCCCCAACAAACACGTTAACAATATACATGTACATGTACACAATGTCATACATGTACACCCTCTCCTTTCCCTCCCAGGTGTTCTTGCTCTTCCTGGGTCGGTCCCAGTCAATCGCCGTCGCAGTGGCACTCCAGGGGGCGGGAGCATCGACGACAACTTTCTCGCAAGCATGATCTTTGACACGCCCACCAAACCCACGTCCCATAACACCACCCCTCAACCTTCGAACCTTCAAAAGTCACCCCTTCATAAAAGCACCTCGGCTCTCAATGATATGCCCTCGACAACTTCGACTCCGCCCACTGGGTCGTTCGCGCACTCTAACAGGCAGCACAGTCAGGTTTCGACATCGCACTCAATGGGACCTGGTAATTACCAGGGGCATCCCCCAAGCAGTCACGAGCATGCATATTCGGAAAATTATACTCGATATTCTTATGGCAACGATTCTCATTTTATGGTAGGGGGAGACTCCTATGCTGACGAGTACGATTTGTCGCCTCAAGGAAGTCTCGTAAGTGGGAGTGGCTCCGTCTTTTCTCCGCCCAATTCCAACAACACTTCTCGGAGGAGCGATTACGGACCGAGAGAGTCCAATCTGACGGACGATTTTCTTCAACATTTCAGCAGCTCGCGAGGACATCCTCCAGCTCAACATCACCCACAACACCAACACTACACCCCAGAAAACCGCTCCCCCATGGCAACGGTGAGATCAGATGCATCCTTAAAGAGTCGCATTCCCGTTCCTCGTAGGTCGAATGTGTCCGATTCTGTCACCGTTCCGGCTAATTCGTCACCCATCACTCGATACAAGCGAGCCTCGAGTCCAACACTTGGTTTTCCTGTCGAAGGGAAGGCCGGATATGTTCAAGCGTACAGGGAGCAGCGGGAGTATTCTCCTGATACTCATCACTCTCACCGTGCCCCCCATGGGGGACAGTACGATCATACCCCCCAACAGCAACACTATCAGCAGGAGGTACAGTATCGCCGCAACCCCCAAACACTGCCACACTCATACCAGACACCCTCACCTATCTCTGCCGGGAATTACAGTCAACATTATCCACAAGGCTCGTCATCAACAGGGAAACCTCCTCACTCTGGTGGTGCCCCTTCAATGTCCCGTAAGGCTCCACCCACTAATCTACCCTCGCCCCAGAAGCCACACCCCTCACAGTATGGCGGTCATTCTGGTCAAACGAGAAGCAATGCGCTCTGGTACGATGACAATTCAGGGATTGAAGCCGCGTCATCTGGGAATGCTGCAGCTCAAGCAGGGGGACATCCTGTACACAGAATGTCAGGTGGTAGTCACATGACTGCCAGTGGTGGTCACGTGATCAGTGATGGGCAGAGAAAGAATCAACCTCCTGGTGGTCAAGCTCCACCTAGTTCACAAACACAAGGTATTACACTACCTAGACAGCAGTCAGAGGAGAGTTATGGTCTTCAGGAGATATTGAACATTTGGGACAGTAGCAGTAAGAGCCCTTTTGGCGAAGGAACGTTGGTATAGCAGCTGTCATGATTGTATAAATTATATGATTATTCTCAAATTTAATTTTCGTACTATAGATTGTGTTATGCCTTATAAGAATAATATATTATGAATATGATTGTGTTTACATAAATTAATTTTAATATTATGCTATATACAGATCAGTGCTCGCTCGACACATTTAATACACACAGGTATTGTAGTGTTTACAAAATTGATGCTATTTCTATCATTTGGCATGTTTCATCGTCACCACCACCTTCGGATCCAGCAACTAACAGTTCTCCAGTGGGTAGAACAATGCATCCACTGGTACATCGTTTGGTAGGTAGCTCTCCAGCCATGACCCAACTATTACTGCTAGGTTGATAAATGTGGATAGCTGAGCTTCCTGAAGACCCACCACCAATTGCTAGCAGAGCTCCATTGAAGGCTAAGGTGGTGGAGTAGTCCATTGGTGTATCAGGTAATGACTGCCATGGTGATGGCACTGGTATGGGTGGAGCACTTGCACTTGTTGGTTGGGAAGCAGCTTGAGAGATGAGGTCATCCAAACACACGCTGAATACCTTTTTGGATGGACCTTCCTCAGTGAAGCCACCCAAGAGATAACACATGTTCCCAATTATAGCTAATGGTGCTTGTTTACATGGCTGAGGTAGTGATGCAGCTTGGTACCACTGTACTGGCTCAGTAGTGTCCAAAATCTCAATTCTTGAGGGGAAAGTGTATCCATCACCTTCACCTCCCATCACCATCAGCCACCTGTTGTTGTGGGTAACTACTGATGGTGAGTTGCACGCTGTGGTCATTGGTGGCAATGGGTGAGTCCATCTCTTTGACTGCTCATTCCATACCCCCAGCTTATTGGTCTTTTTATGATGCCTTTCTTTTTCACGTCCACCGACCAGTACTAGTTGGCCACCAACAACAGCCATGGAAAAGTATCTGTGTGTATACAGAGGTAGAGTATCCCAGGAGTCCTGCTTAGGCTCATAGACTATCACTTTTAGCTCATCCCTGTCTGATGATGTCACCCCTCCTCCAATGTACACCTTCTCCTTGACCATCACCACCCTTGGGTATCCATACATCCCAATAGGCATATCCTTCCCTCTCCTCCATTTCAGCCTCAAAGGAAGCTTCAGTTCCACTAATGCAGTCTGCGTACAACAACAAAAATAATAATATTATTATCGTTGTATCACCAAAATTAATAATGAATACTCATGTATGAAATTTGAAATCAAAGACAAGACCCATCAGTTTAAACCTACTTAGTCTAGATTTGTAATACATGTTATAGGATTAGCTAGATCAAAGCAAATGGCTAGTGGATCCACAGCACATAATTATTCTGAGCCGAATGATATCGATGTATTGTAGCCTAATTATGATTAAAGTGCCAAGTACCAATAAATACACAGTCATATATAATATATAGCTACATTTTGAAACTTGTTGCAAATTGATGCATACATTGGCCACCTTCAAAGCATGGTGAAAATGGCGTAAATTCATGATCAAACATAATGCAAATGCATCATCAGCATTATCAAGCCAATACAATGTCAAAATTAATACGATTGCACTATCAGTATTATCAAATGCAAACACATTTCAAATAATTTAATGCAAAATTAATGTATCATTAGCAGTTTAAATTATGAATGAATAGTTAATGTGATATCAACTGATTCAAATTTGTGTATATAATACATGTATAGCCAATATTGCCATCAATAGTCTCACCAGCCAGTCTGCATGTGGATTGGGCTGGTTACCAGAAGTTATAGTAGGTTAAAATGAGTGAATGGCACCAGTGAGTGAGATAGCAGCCAACTACAAGCAAGTAGAAGCAGTGGAAACTACAGTGGACTCTCCGAATAACGGACACCTTGGTACATAGGCTTCTGTCCTTTATTCAGGGTACAATATTATATGTCCTTTATTGGGATGTTTTACTTTAGTCACCCCCCACTTCATCTAACTCAATTTTATAGCCAATAATTCATTGTTATAAAGAAATTTATGACATACTCAACTTGAAGTGTTTTCACGACATTGTATTGCACTAGCTATTCAGTCTGTTTCAAAGAAGTGATCGACTCGACGAGTGTCAATTGCGTCGACGTCATGGTGGACGAATGGCTAGCTACTTGGCATTTGAGCAAGTAAAGCAGTGGCTGTTGTCATTACTATAGCTAGACAAAGTACTACCGTTTTTTTAGAGTGTCTACATGTATTACCGTCTTATTATTTTTGTACAGATTGTTAATAATGCCATGAACTGCATGTATACAAAGGTCATGCGCGGGGTTAGCTGCACCCACCGCCGTCCGTTAGTCGGAACGTTTTTTGTATAGTACTGTATACTTCGTGCAAGCTGCTGTGTCCATTATCCGGAATTCGGAGGTTGTCTGCTATTCAGGTGCTGCTACTATATAAAACATAATATGGAGATATCGGTAATTGGTACATATAGCAGTGTCCGTTATTTGGTAGAGGTCCGTTATTGGGAGTGTCCGTTAATAGAGAGTTCACTGTATATATAAGAAGCCCTGTTTCAGCAGACATCACACCTCCCACTAAGCGGACATTTGCATGCATGCGGTAAATATAATTATGTCACTCTCCTGCCCCCTACCACCACCAAGTATATGTACATTACCTTGGAAGGTTGCTCTTTATTAAGATTTCTATCCGTGAATTGTGGTACAAAGGACTTATTTTGTGACTTGAGTACCTCCTCACTGCAAACTTCACCTGCATCTCCTGTGATCCACATAATATAGTAATAATAATTATTATTACATGGTTTCTCAACTAGCTAAGTGATCCAAAGGGTAAAGTTTAATAATAATGGCAGATGCTAGATGTAGTACTGTTCAGGAGATTTCTATGTCAGCTAGTATGATCAATAGATTATAATTATGCTAGAGAAGATCATCGAAATCCGGACGGTTTTTATAAAGCAACCCATAACTTTCGGACATAACAATGATTTTAAATGATAGAGTACTCAGTAGATAGAGCTACCAGTCAGCTAACGAATGACGCAAACCGTATGTCCCAATCTTTGTTGCAACGCGTGCAAATTGTGCTCAAAGATACAGTGTTACAAATTTAAAACCGGACCTCCGCTTCAAATCTCGGACATGCTTGCATATTCTATATCTTGGTGATGATCAGAATCGGTCAACGCTGCTACAGGTACATGCACTAGCAGCTAACTCTGGTCCACCATTTCGATCGTGTTTAGCCACGCCCACCAGTGGGACTCCACCCAATCATTTTCGATGAATCGGACGCAAATAGAGGATGACTACTGGCTAGCTCCACTTGTAAGCTAAAGAAAGTTGTAGAAAGCATGGAATCATTTAGTATATGGCCTACCATGACTGTGATTCCGACCAAACTCATCTAAAACCGCATGTCCGGGATTCGACGATATCCGATGATTGGTAAATTACTCTACCAAGCAAATAACCTCACCGTATACATGTAAATATTTCTACAGAGCCTTATATAATTGTCTATGAAGTTTCAATTAACTGAAAGTACTTGCTATCAATATACTATAATAGTCTTGTACTGTTTGACCATGCAGTTCTTATACCTTTTGGGAGATTTTCTTCTTTCACCATGACATACACCGCAGTTGACTCAGTCGATGTCAATGGTTGTGGAACTTGAGGTAGTACATGTGGTTTGTAATCTGGGTATGCTGGGGGTTGCTCTATTTGAGGATGCTCCTCTCCACTGCCACTGGAATCATCTGTGTCACTGTTGCTAATGTGAGCAATCCTTCTTACTTTATCAGCATAGCTTTTATAGCCAGCTTGCTCAAAGATCTTTATCAACTTGCCATAGGTTGCCTTGGAACCATTCCTTGTTTTCCAGGTATACAATGCTTTTCTCCTACAATAATAATTATAATTATTAGGTGGCAAGGATTATTACACCGCATTTCATGGGGTCAATGTAGCAGGTGCTATGTATACAAATAATATCCAGGATAAGTGCCCAAAATTATGAGTTATATACATTTAAGTGGTTGTGGCTGCTTACCCAGGACACTATAGTATTATCAATCTATGAGTACACTTCTTCCCAGGAAGACTCACGTTTGTAAATTCAATTCTCTTGGGTACGCTGTCTTGATATTTGCAATATCCTCTGGTTTCAGTTTGAGCTTATCGGCAATGGGACCTTCCCACTCAGTCATTGAATCAGCTACCTTACCAAGGTGGCTCTCTTCAACCTCAACATCCAGCTGATTAACAGCAGGTCCTGTAATAATTTTATATATAGGTATCAGTTCTCATAATCCTAAACCATAAATTATATCATTATATAAGATTATAGTTGTCCGTCCACGGTCTGTCCGTTACGGAAGGTCGCCGGCGGAAGTGATTTGACCTCGCGACACAAGTGGCTATATCCCTGGCCCTGGAGCATTAGAAGCTAAAACAAGGCGATCTTTGTGAGCGCCAGCCTAGGCACTAGCTACAGGCACGAACACTACCTTCTTGGACGGACTGTACAAAACTAAGCAACAAATGGGGACTTAATTACATTCAGTGGCCTGCAGTTAGGCAAGCAGCTTGATTCGTGAGAAGTCGTCGTCCTAGTGGTCATCACAGAGGTAGTAGATTCTGACTTTGGCTTCTTGCGCTCTCGAGTGTTGCGAGCAAGTTAACGACCTTTTTAGACAGTTGATTGATTTAGCCATGTGCTCAAGCAGGATACGATAAATGCGCATGCTCAATAGAATGTTCCAGAACAGGTCATGGGTGGTTTCAGCCACCTGCAGTTGCAATTAACCTAGAACTCTGGCCTCTGGCCAGGCGCTTAGAAACACAGTTCTAGCGGACAGTTGGTATCATAACTGCGCATGCTGAATAGATTGCTCCAGAACGCAGGTATAAAGGGTAATCTTAGCTACTCAACTATCCTCTATTAATTATAATAGCTATGTGACCCATAAAAAGCAGGGGGCGAGCGGAGCGAGCCCCCCGTGCTTGTATATATTATAGCTATAATATGATACCTCTTTTATAGATGTTCCATATCTTATAGCCTTTTGGTGGACGAGTGCGTTTGTGAAAAGTTTTGCATCGTAGCTTGAGAGGTTGACTTGATGCGATCACAGCTGGATGTGGGTGGGTTTTGCACTCAGGCAGTGTGCAATAAAATGTCCAACAATATTCACATTTCTTGTACAGTTTTGTCACAATTTTCATACACTTGTCAATCTGTGTATGCACTTCCTTGTAGGCAAGATTTCTTGTGAGTTCTGTTTCAGATTCTGAACTTTCATCGGAATCTGCACATGCAGAATTATCTTCCTCGGGATCCAAAGCAATTTCAAGGTGGGTGGGTAGGATTTTGAGAGTAAGATCATAAGCTCCAATATTGAAAGAAACTTGATTTCTGAATATTTTATGTGGAAGGAGATACCATTCCTTTCTTGAATTCATTTCGTTGGTCATCAGGCACTTAATTAGAGCTCCAGCTATGCCTCTGGGACAGAAGCCAGTTTCAAATGCAATCACCACTTCTGGTGGTGTACGGGGAGGTGTTAATTTTACTGTGGGATCTGGAGCCTTTGAAACATGGCAAAGAGCTGATGGGAAGAAAAATTTTTCTCCATACTGATCCTTGAACAAAGCAGCCAGTCGAAGTTGATTTAGAACCTTCGTCAGCCACGTCAATGGTAGCTGAGCTTTTCCACTGGATCCCTCACTGATTCTTTTCACGACTGCTAAAGAAATGATACCCCTCTGACGAAAGTCTTCAATTTCTTTATGAGTGGCAGTTTTACCACTAAACGTTTCAATTATCAAGTCTGTGATTTTGTCGAATAGAATCTGAGGATCGACCACTACCAGTGAACTGAGCTCATCTACATCAAAGTACCGCACAAGCCCCAGCCTGGAGTGAATGAAAGAAAGGGCTATTGTTAATTCTTCTTGGTTTGATATTCCACATTCTTGAGCTATCTTGAAGCAATCCTCAAACCGCAAGACTCGATTTGATTTATGTTTTTCGCGGAGAATTAAGCTGAAAATTAGCCACGAGGAAGGGCACCGCACTGTAAACTCTTTGTGGCATCTTTCTTCGACTGTTTGCTGCACTGCAAAACGTATCTTTTGAAAATCAATATCACCTTTGGATAAATTATTCACTGTAAAAAGTAAGTGATCTTCATCACTACTTTCAAAATCTGAAGCAAACTGAATTGAACCTTGATGGTAGAGAGAAGTTTGCTTGACATATCTTTGAATTTTTTCATCAATCTGGACTATCTCTTCTGTCTCAGACTTCAAACAATCTCTATGCGTTCCAATTATGAAAACAGTGGGTTTTAGGGTGATCTCCTCATCACGAATTTGAACACTGACAAAGTCTAGTGTGTAAATTGTTGCAAGCGTTTGGAGAATTTCTTCCATTAGCGAAGAAGGTGATGAATACTCCTCTACCGAACCATCAGAATACTCGTATCGTACTTCGTATGGCTTATCTAGATCGTGGTGAAGTGGAAATGTGACAAAAAATATGGAAGGACCACAAACTAGGAGGGGGAGATGTTCCTGAAACTCAATCTGTCCACCAGTGTTGGTGAGGTAGAGAGACCATGATGATTCTAGATGCTCACGAAGTGCATCCATGCGTCTTAACTTCACTGCCTTCTTGAAGACGTCTACTGGTGCCACATCAGAACGGTAGACCATTATATGTTTATTCTCTTCTTCAAAAGTATCTGTATCATCACTGGTAGTACTTTCGGACTCTTGAGGTTTGTCTGCTGTAGATGAGTCTTGTTTCGATGCTTGATCCAATTTAGTTTTGGAAGGCAGTGCTAATGGTTTCTTATCTTCCACAGAATCTGATTTCTTTAGATAAATATACTTGATTGTGACTGGTCTTGGTATGTCACTAGAATGTGAATAATTTTTGGCTGTTGTCATCATTAACTCAAGTGCCTCTTCATCATACTTCAACTTCCGCCACTTCAGATTACATTTATCACTGGCTACTGCACACAGCTTCTTCACTTCCACTTTAACTACATTCTCCAGTACTCCAGTGCTTGGTGATACTTCACTGGGATCTGGTGGTCCTTCTCCTGTCAAACGTTTTAATAAAGTATTCTTTCCTGATCTTCCAGGACCAACAATCACGCCGTGAGCAATGGTGTGATCGATAGTTCCTTTGGTCCTTATTGACTCTTCCATTATAGTCAGAAAGTTCTTATCCACTTCAGACATGTCATCCAATCGTAGATCAAAGTTAGTGCCAAGCCTAGCAGTGAGCTGAGACACTATAGCACTGAATTCTGGATCATTGCATGCACCTACTTTGTTACTAGAAAGATCAAGTCGCCGTAGGCATTGGCACTTAGTCGAAAGAGTTGTGGCAAAGCATTTCAAGAAACTCGCATTAATATCTTCTGCAAGTGATCCTTTTAATAATAAAATTTCCATTTCTTTCGCACCATCTTTGTTGATATGTTTCTGAAAGGACTCTAAAGATGCTACTGAAAGAGAGTTAAAGGAGAGGTCTAGCTGGATGAGACTCTTACATGAAGAGTTAGCAAATGCATCAATAATCGCCCGGAAACCTACTTCTCCTATATCACAGCTACGAAGGAACAGCTTTTCCAACGAACGAAAAGCAGATGAAGCTCTGCTAAAGAAATCAGCTATTATTGCGTCACTGAGCCCATTATCACTAAGATCAAGCCCCTTCACTCGAATCACCTTGGATCGATCGCCAAGCACACCAGCTAACTTGGGAACCTGCCTCGCTTTTAGCTTACAATTTTTAAAGTTGATCTCCACACTGCTTGGTTGCTCTATCTTCTCCAGTACATGCACCATAGCAACACACTCATAAGCATTCTGAGCATGAAGCATGATCGTAGAACCTGAAGCATGCAGTGATTTAGCTACCTCTTGATCGACAATTTCATTCTTAGATTCAAATGAAAGAAGACACATATCTTTGCAGCAATGGTGCAGCTTTTGAACAACTTCTGACACAATATCAGAGCTCGGGTTTTCACTCACACTCAAGTAGAATCTACAGAACATGGGATTAATGTGACGCACGCTCTTTATCACCTCTAACTGTTCACTTTGTGGCTGTGTTGTGAGATATGAAACAGCAAGGTAATATCTGAAAGCAGGACAGAGAAAGGAGAACATCACTTCGTCACTACCAACAGCTGCAGGCTTAAGCAGGCCAAACATTTCCAACTCTGTTGACAGATAAGTGGAGGCGATTGTTTGGGAAAAATCAGCTTGGCATTTTTCGAAACCTAACTGACACAAATGCGACCACGACTGCTGTAATTCATTAGGAAGGTCTTGATATTTCTGAATTAATTTATTTTCATACCCTTTAGTGCTATCAATAATTTTCAATTGAGCAAGGTTCCAAGCAAGCTTCTCGTACAACTCTGGCATAGTGTTGGGAAGTGCGTCGTCACATGACTGAAAATAGCTGCATATCATGGAGATATTAATAGGCACACTACATACACTTCCCAGTAGGGGGTTACTCTCTAACTGTGTCATGATGGAGGTTAATTTCTCTGGATTGCTGTTAAATTCGCACTGGATATAGGACTTAGTCGTTTCCTCACTAAATCCTTTAACTGTAATGAATCGGCTGATGGACTGCTGGGTTGTTGGAGCAGATTTAGATGTTACTACTATCGTCAAAGATGAACTGGGGACAAGGTCGCCAAACAGAAGGCGATACAAGAAGGATTCTTTTGAGCTATTGGACTCTGAAAGCTCGTCCCATCCATCGGCAATCATAAGAATATTCTCTTTCTTGTTAGCCTTTAAGTATGTTGCTACAGTAGAGCACACTTTGCCATCAAATTCAAGATTTTTGAAAAGCTCTTGTAGATTTTGAGCTGAGGCGACACCCCTCTGGTTGAGTGGAAGGAGAAATACCATAAGAAATTCCTGAAAGAGCTTCCCATTTGCCCAGTCCTCAGCGATCGAAGCACAAAGAATAGTTTTTCCAATGCCAGCTTCGCCTACGATAAGAATCCTTGAGTTGCCACCCTCCTTTCTATCCTGGTCTCCCTTGAAAAGGCTACTGTAAGAGAGGTGGATCGATTTTCCAGTGATGCCCCTTTCATCAGTTGATTGATTGGACAAATACTGCTGACTTTCAAGTAATTCTAAATTGGCTATGTTCCTTAACTGGCATGGACACTGCTTTTTGTAAGCATTTTTTATGTTCCTGTACTTGTTTCTGATTTGGGAGAGGATGTGGTCTGGAATTTCAATGTCCATTGCAACTTGCTATTTATACCGAGTGTATGTGTGTATGTGTATGGGGAAGAGGGAGAGTTAGGTGAGTGAGCTGGTCCGTACTAATGAATTTAATTATATTGTCTAAGTACCAATAATTATTATTAATTTGCAACATTAATAAAGAAACTCATTGAACTCAATACTCAACCAATGAGCCTTACCTTAGTGATCTGGGATGAGCTTGATGCACTGATGACACTACTGGTTTCATAGCCAGTGTCAGCATTAGAAACTGTATCTTCTGGCTTTTCTCCCCCTTGTTTGAGCAACTGAGTACCCTAAAAATTATTTCAATACCGGTATTCACATGAATACTTAACCATAATTAACTGTGCCTTACATCAGTTATCAGAGATGAGCTGAGAGCAATGTTGGTGTCACAAGTAGTATCAGTATTAGAGGCTGTATCCTCCGGCTTTTCCATAGCCTGTCCACTCATGGGGGCCAATTTATCATCTAATGACAAAACAGTACATAATATTTAAGCATGTTGTATACCATACTGTCCAGGATAAGTGCCCATGGGCGCTTAAACATAACTCGTGATTTTGGCCTGCGTGGGCGCTTATCCGGGATACAACTTCCATACGTTTGTATAGAAGCTGCTACATAGACCCCTTGAAATGAGATATAATACATGGGTGCTTACCCGGGGGTGGGCGCTGCTCGGGATACTACAGTATAGATGTATGTGATGCTTCACATTAAATTAACAATATTCCAAGTACAGCTGGAAATATAATGCATATGAAAGCAATATAAGATGTACTTGAGAGGATTCGTTATGGTTTCCTGCTAGTAATTAATTCCACTATCCTTGCAGTACTTCCCTACATGTTGTAACAAGGGCCATTGGGTCCACCAGAGAATGGAATGTGAAACATTTATTTGGTGTAATTCGATACACACACATCTACGTATAATAGCGGCAGTTTATATACAACACCAGAATGGAAGCCAATTGTACAATGTTACGTATGTTGTGTGCTGTGTTGTACTAACTATATGTTAACATTGTGTGTTGCTGTACTCCACCTTTAGCTTGATGCTCTCTAGCAAGTTTCTCAAACAGGGGTTGGTCCACTCTGCTAACTGTTTTCAGAAGTGATTTCCAGGAGGGGAGACCGTATTTCTCTGTGTTATAGTCTCGTAGAATCCACTGCATGAGAGCCTCGTTCCAGGATCCTTCATTATCATCATTACTGTCCTTGATGGTACGAATTGTTTTGAAAGACAAACCCATAAATCCGCTAAGCTGTTTCCACTTAGCAGCCAGTGGGCTACAAGCGATTATGACATCATTCCAACTCTCCTCATCTGAAAGAATACAGCACATAACATTTTCCCTTTTTTCACTCTCTCTGAATAGAAATAGGCAGCTATGTACTCACCGAATGTTGTGTCATCAACTGTCGAGAGGATCTCATCAACTGTTTCTATAAATCAGCAAAGTGAATACATGATTTATATGGTGTAGTTGGTACTGGTATATGTGCACACATGCCCAGTGCATATAATATTAAATTTCAATATTATGCATATTATACAAAATACTATATACAATCATGCACAATACAGGTGCACACATACCAAATATGGGCAATCATTATTCAAAGCACAGTCTAATAATTATTATGTGTATAATAATAATATTATTATTTTTAATCTAGTGTCAGTCCCCATCCCCTTCAAATCTACAATAATATTATAAAACTGGAATCATATTTATTATCCTACCAGCATATTATGTTTAATAATGATTTTAGTGGCCTACCTTGACCGAGAGGCCCAGGGTTGAGTTCCACATCCCCAGACATGAGTAGACATTGACGCTTGACCACCAAGAAGTAGGCAATCGTGTGGTAGAGGTACAATATCACTGATACTGACTGCTTATCTAGAAACATATTTTTCACCACGATCAGTTCTGGTTGGGCGAGACAGATGGTCAGGTCAGCTTAGCGGCGTATAAATGGATGAATACAACAATCAAACCACAAATTTATGACCACTCCCAATCGGTTAAGAATTCACTAGTCTAAGATGTTTAGCAGCTATAATATTATAATATCAAGTTCGATGCTGGTCCACTGAAAACTCAGCTGTGATGATAAGCCTGATCTCAGGATCGATGTAGCCAGCAGTGGGCCACACACTGTGATGACAGCGGTACAGTCTGTAGCTTTGTTGATTAGTCAAGTAGGAATAATGTGGTGAGTATCAACAATAATAGTGGGATGAGGAATTGGGATGGCGATCTAATGAGTGAGTGCTGGAACGGATAATGTTAAATAATCAATGTAACTTTTCCAGGGAATTAATCTTCAAAATTAGCCTCTCATTGCTCGTAGCTAGCTATCTATTAAAATAGAGTTCATGAATCCTCAGCTCTCACCGGAAGTTAAAGTATTATGCTAATTTACTATCGGCGCTACGTATCAGACGCAGTTCTATTAAAGCAGTAGCTAACTGCCTTCCTAGTTCAATGGAGCGCAAATTCTACTACTCACCTAAAGCCAAAGATGAAGACGGTTTGCGTGTGTAACTTGCGAAAATCCAGGAACACGTCTGACGAGTTTATAATTAAAAATCCTTGCTTGACACAGCCGTATAATTATAGCTGGGGGAATTTCCCATTTTTCTACGCCCACACAATATTCTACCACACCCATCCATAGTCTGGCAGGCCCAACCCCTTCACAAAAGTGGGAGGGGCTGACCATGAGGATAACTCCACTGCAATAGAGGGGGGAATCATTCAATCCATCGGTTCATACATCTACTATCATCTACCACCATTTATATGCGCTCCTGCTACTACTACTGATGACAGCCACTACAACTTAATTATAAAGTGTAGGATTCATAAACACTGATGTCGAAACGTAAAATATTAGCTATCGTCTCTACTGTTCATTGATTCCATGGGCAGCCATCCTCAACATCACCCACACTGGTACATTACACCCAGGCCAGAAAACTGCGGCACCCCCATGACGTGAGTGAACATTAAAAGGTCAGAAACTTAAAGAGCCTGGTCAGTTCCTGGATCTATATGGAAGGACGACTCGCGAAAATATTAACAGGTCCCCGAAACCCAAACCCTGTCACGCTAAAGCGAAAATTTGGAGTCGTTCATCCATATTGAACCCATTTCCTGAGTCTAAGGTGTCCAATTCTATCACAGTTTTATCAGCCAATTCGTCTCCAAATCTTGGTTTTCTTATCAAAGGGAAGGCTGGTTATGTTTGGGGAACAGTGGGAGTACTCTCCCAGCACTCATGATTCTTATTACTCCCTTGCCCCCCATGGGTGGCAGTAGCTACATTAATCATGCATGCCGGCGCCTTCCAACAGCAACCCCCACACCAAACACTATCAGGAGGTACGTACCAACACTGCCACACTCGTATAATGTTATTATATTATTATCACACATGCTCTCCTATCTCTATCTCTGCCAGGATTTACAGTCAACATTATCCACAAGGCTCGTCATCGACAGGGAAACCTCCTGTGCCCCTTCAATGTCCCGTAAGGCTCCACCCACTAATCTACCCTCTCCCCAGAAATCACACCCCTACAGTATGGCGATCATTCTGGTCAAATGAGAAGTACTGCTCTCTGGTACGATGACAATTCAGGGATTGAAGCTGTGTCGTCTGGAAATGCTGCTGCTCAAGCAGGGGGACATCCACACAGAATGTCAGGTGGTAGTCACATGACTGCCAGTGGTGGTCACATGACCAGTGATGGGCAGAGAAAGAATCAACCTCCTGGTGGTCAAGCTCCACCTAGTTCACAAACACAAGGTATTACGCTACCTAGACAGCAGTCAGAGGAGAGTTATGGTCTTCAGGAGATATTGAACATTTGGGACAGTAGCAGTAAGAGCCGTTTTGGTGAAGGAACGTTGGTATAGTAGCTGTCATGATTGTATAATTATTCTAAAATTTTGTACTATAGATTGTGTTATGCCTATGTAATAAGAATGTTATGAAATTAATATTGTGTTTACATAAATTAATTATAATTTTATATTATGTTATTACAGATATTAAATTTTATTACAATGTGCACTCGATAGCTACATTTAATACACACAGGTATTGTAGTGTTTACAAAATTGATGCCATTTCTATCATTAAATTTTGGCTTGTTTCACCACGACCACCTCCAGCAATTATCAATTCTCCAGTGGGTAAAACAATGCAGCCACTGTGACCTCGTGGAGTAGGTAGCTCTCCAGCCATGACCCAACTATTACTGCTAGGCTGATACATGTGGATAGCTGAGCTTCCTGGAAATTTCCCACCACCAATTGCTAGCAGAGCTCCATTTAAGGCTAATGCAGTGGATCGATCCATTGGTGTATCAGGTAGTGACTGCCATGGTGATGGCACCGGAGCATTTGTACTTGCTGATTGGGAAGCAGCTTGAGAGGTGAGTTCATCCAAATTCACGCTGAGTACCTTCTTGGATGCAGCTCCGGGACCCTTGATGAAGCCACCCAAGAGATAACACATATTGCCAATTGTAGCTGATGGTGCTTGTTTACATGGCCGAGGTAGTGATGCAGCTTGGTACCACTGTACTGGCTCAGTAGTGTCCAAAATCTCAACTCTTGAGAGATTAGTGTATCCATCACCTCTACCTCCCATCACCACCAGCCACCTGTTGTTGTGGGTAGCTACTGATGGTGCGTTGCATGCTGTGGTCATTGGTGGTAAGGGGTGAGTCCATCTTTTTGATTGTTCATTCCATACCCCCAGCTTGTTGGTCTTGCTATCATGGTTTTCTACTTCACGTCCACCCACCAGTACTAGTTGGTCATCAACAACAGCCATGGAAAAGTATATGTGTGTGTACGGAGGTAGAAAATCCCAGGAGTCCTGCTCAGGCTCATAGACCATCACTTTTAGCCCATCCCTGTCTGAGTCTGTCATCCCTCCTCCAATGTACACCTTCTCCTTGAACATCACCACCCTTGGGTATCCATACATTCCAAAAGGCATATCCTTCCCTCTCCTCCATTTCAGCCTCAAAGGAAGCTTCAGTTCAGCCAATGATGTCTGCAGACAAATGATAATTATTATTGTGTTATAGCCAAAAATGGTATATTTATCATGTATGCATGGACTAATCCTGACCATATATTTATTTACAAACAATACCGGCATTGTTTGTAAATAAATACATGGTCAGGATTAGTCACTTCTGTATGCATATATTTCATGTATTTCCTGTTCTCTACTCATGATCAGTCATCTCAGTTGTGCTCTCTAATAATAATAATAATATTATAGTATACTATTTGTATGTATAGCTATGTCCTTGTGCACTTAAAAAAAACAACATTTATCTCAGTCAGGATAGTGCTAGCTAGGATAGACTTGCCAATTGCAAGTTAGTCAGTTAGTTAGCTACTTATTATATATAGCAGTCTCTTTCATTGGTGGTGTGATACACCACAGATATTATAATATTATAATTGCCAGTCAGTCTATGCAATTAAGATCCAAACAAACAGCTATATTATTAAATAGTGGATCCACAAGTACCACATGCATTCATATTATTATATTATTCATATACCTTTTCTATCTTCATTACCCCAGTACCAGAGTGCTGCACTGCTCTCTGCAACAATTTTTAATATTAGTGAATTTCTTGTAGGAAGAGTTATAAGTTTATACAATGTCATGATATGCACAAATTAATGTACAAGATACTATAAATTTACTATTGATGGCATGTCCAGCAGTAATCTCACTATCTCGCTCTGTAATCTGCTGATATCAGAATTCTTCTGTTGGAGTTCCCCTCTTAATTCTTCTTCTCTCTGTCGCTGTCTCTCTTCTAGTTGGTGGACTGCTGTCATGTGTTGGATATCTTTTTGTTGGAGCTCTGCTCTGTGTGTTTGTTGCAGCTGAGTCATCTCTTCCTGTAATTACGAGAACATTAATGGCAGTTATTTTTATGTACTAGCTAATAGTTTCCTTATACCTCAGAGTCTAAGTTTACCTGAACTTGCTCCAGCTGGGTGTTCTTCTGTTGTATTTCCTCATCCTTTTGATAAAGCTCTGCTCCGTGCCTTTCACTAGCAATCTGTAATATCTGCAAATTAATGAATTCACTAAAATAATTTCGTGACAACAATAACCCTCAGAAGTTAAGCTACCCAAATTCAATACCTTCCAGTAGCCATTATCTTGATCAAGAAGTCACTTAATTGTAGCTATACTAATGCTGACCCTGTGTATTTACTAGTACAGTCTAGAATGTTAAGAGTGCATGTATACCTCAAGCTGATGTTGTAATTGCTGTATCTCCTGATCTTTTGCAGCCAACTGATTGAGTTTTTCTTTCTTCAAAGTCATTGCTGTCCTCACTTGCCTAGCAGCGTCCATCGTTGTCAATTCTCCACAAGGTCCTTCAATGTCTCCCTTTACCTCCTCCAGTGCTGTCACTAGCTGTTCTGCTGTGGGTCTCTGTGAGGGATCATTGTGTAGACAGGTCTTGATAAGAGCCACAAGAGCTCTCCCTTCCAGTTGGTCAAAGTAAGGCTGACGTCGCTCCACTTCAGAGCGACCCAATAACCTCCCTGGAGAGTCTGGATCAGCATAGTTAGGTTCCAGTAGATCACCAGGAAATATCTACATATGAACAAATCAAATTAAAGTGCAGCAGTGATATAATTATAGTGTTTAACGCATATTACACAGAAAATTATTATTATGTAATTGGTACTGTTGAAAGATCGTTGGCTAGTGTTGACTGAGTGAACTCTTTAAAATTAATGGCTTTGCCAGCTTGCTAAGTCTAGGCTATCTATAATCTAAGCTTGCCAAAAGAATAATAATTATAGCCATGCACAACATAATAATTTTTATTATAGGACCAGATTCCGAGACAATATTCTACATATCATATTACATTGATACTCCCTCCATAAATTCACTTACTAATGATTATACTATCAAGTTTGGTATACATAGCTTAGAGAAGATGTGATCAATGACATGTGGATGGTGGATAGGAAACAAGGAATCAATATAATATCATGGCCTACAATGAAATAGCTCAATACAAGCCTGATTGGCTAAGCGCTTAAGCATGCTACCTGTAGAAGGGTAAAGAGAGCGAGATGACCAAATGAGAAGACATCAAGGCTGGGGCCATAGCGAGATGATGATGAAAGTGCTTCAGGAGGCATGTACACCAGTGTCCCTGGTAACTGAGATAGCGTCCTTGCTTGCTGGCCAGGCTGTAGATTCACGATACGCGAGTTTCCAAAATCTGTGATTTTGGCCACAAAGTAGGATGTCAGCAGGACATTCTTTGCCGTCAGGTCCCTGTGGATGATTTGAGGAGTGTGCTTGTGCAGGTAGAGCAGACCCCTGGATACACCCTCTAGAATGGATCGCTCTAATGCTAGAGGGATGCTGGGGACTGTTTCAAGTAGATTATCAAGGCTACTGTCCAGTCTCTCCATCAGCAGCACAGGGAGTTGGCAGTTGGGGAGGAAACACACACCCAGGAATTGCGTGATATTGGGGTGACGAAGGTCAGACATCAGCTGACACTCCTGCACGTACTTTCTGGTTAAATTTTCTATTCCAGCATTATCATCATCAATGAGAATTTCATGGATCCTCTTGCCAGCACATACCAGACCATTCACTTCAATCTGAAGGGAGGGAAGTTCCTTATTAGACTAATCCCCATCATAAAATTAATAATTATTTTACTGATGCTAAAAATTATAACTACTGTCCTGATCAGGGTTTCTGCATGTCTTTACCTCTTCAACTGATCCATAGGAGCCTGTGCCTAGTTGTTTTCCAGTGGCTCTTCCTTCTATTACAAATCTAGCCAGTTGGCGATCATCGCGCAGAACTAGAAGACGTCGAGCCATCGCTGTTCGAGTCACACCCACCACTACGAACCGTACCAGCCACACCCCTTTTTTATTTGTGGGGCATGCGAACATAATGTGCGACAATAATATGACCAGCTGCAGCGCGGTATTTAATAGCTAATATCACGATGGCTATTTGTTATAATAATAATATTACTATGAAATTTGTACAGCTACAGATCACTACATTAATTTTGTTAATCATAGATCAAGTATGAGCTTGATGCATGGTTGTGGTCACACAAAATTAATTTACAGCATACAACAGTGTTTATGATGTTTATAAAATCTAGGCTATTTCTATCATTTGGTGTGTTTTATCAAAACTATAAGTAGCTACCTCCAGCAATAATATTATCAATAATTCTCCACACGACCCAATCTTTAATACTGCCAGGATAATATATGGCATTGTACATGTAGATTGTTGATCTTCCTGAATAATCCTCACCACCAATTGCTAGCAGAGTTCCATTGACAGCTAAGGCAGTGGATCCATCCATTGGTGTGTCAGGTAGTGACTGCCATGGCCATGGTGGTGGCAGAGCTGCAGGTATGGGTTGAGCACTTGCAATTTCCCGCTATACAGTATCATTCGGGCGGGTGACCAGAAACTAATTAATGATTTATTTGGAGTGGCCTAATAGTCTATAATACATATAGCTACATGTACATGTATGTGGTATGTGGCCCTGTACTCAGGCTAACTTCATAACATTATCTCCCCAGTAGCAATTTACTTTTCTGTGGTTATGAGGTAATTATGGTGTAATTATGATGAAACCTATGGTGTAATCTCTTAGGTAATCTATGAGGTAATTATGAGAAAATTCAGGGCCTCGCTGGAGCCTTTCTGGGACTTGAAAATCAGTAAATATGTAGAGTATCTTACGCGTGTATCCAGCGAATACATTACAAGCTGAGCGCTACTTTCTCTGAGAAGTACTGTTGGTTGAACTTCACGTGTTTTCTTGGCTTACGTAATGCCGTGGATAAATAAAGCTAGCCTTGCGCTATATATAGCACGCATTGTCACAAGGGGCTGTCCCGTAGTCCCGCGCGCGACTGCAGCAGCGTGACCAACCTGAAGTTCGGAAGGAATACTGTACTGTCGAGTTCGTCTCTGTGATTGAAGCATCGAAACTTGTCGCTGTCAAGGCTGAGAGTCGATCTTTGACGCCATCTCCATGATTTCTGGGGCGAGCATCGATCGATGTGTACGCATTCTATTGACGACCTTTTACCACATGCACCATTACACTATGCAGCTACTGGGGAGATGGTCAAGGGTTCATTATAATATTATAGCAAGTATTGCCATAAAATTTATTATGCACACATGCACCCACTCACTCCTGTGCATGCACCCACCCAACACACACACACACACACACTCGATCACCGTAATTTTTAAAGTTCTAGTGTTCATCCACTATATATATAATAATTATTATGGTGACCGTTTTCTGTCCCTCATCCATCTTGTCCTGAGGGGGCTGCATGTGGTGCTCTGTGCTTGCCCTACCTCTGGGCTGCTGCTGGTATTGTTCCTGCTTCGACTGAGAAGATGGTCTAGCCACTGCCTGCTGGACGGCTTGGATAGCGAGGGCCCTCGAGATCTCTGACTGCTTGTCGGGCGTAGAGGTGGAGAGAGCTTTCTTAGCGCCTGAGCCTGAGCCGCAATCACTGATCAAAAGCTTATCTTTGTCAGAACACTTGCTTGCTACCACTAGAGCTGGTTCTATTAAACAGTAGCTAGGATATTTAGTCCTTCTCTATCTTTCTCTCCCTGCATACCTTGATGGTCTCTGACGGGGGCGTAGCTAGCATAGGGCTCACAGGGCTCAAGCCCCCCTGTCTTCCCAAAGTGGGCTCAGTGTGTGGGACCACTATCTATGGATAATCAATACTATAGCTTGGCCTTACAAGCTGATCAAAGCTGCATGATGCATGTAACTATTATTTACAACTAAAACAGGATAAGTTTCTATACATGTACTTAAAATGTGGGAGCAGCCTGGGTACAAGGCTAGCTGCTATAAAGCACTTAGGCTACAATTGAAGCAGCAGTACAGCGCAACTCCTAGATACGAGAGTAAACGGTAGGCGTGGTTGACTGCACAGTAATAATTCTACTGTTTTATGAATAACATTAATTAGCCATGGCTACATGACAATAATTAGTGGGCAGGATCAACTGCCCCCTTTAAATTCTGGCTATGCCCCTGTCTCTTGTCTTTATCAGTCTCGGTCGAGTCCTGTGCACCAGTTCCACCACGCCCCCAGCCTTGAGGTTGAAGGCCACTACCTGGTCCTAATGTTGGTGCCTGAAGGATTAGAACACAATTGCACCACACGTATTTTAATATAATGGAATATTAGAGAGGGATTAGGTTTTTGCTACACAAAATACACAAACACAAACTATAATTTTGCCTGACTGAAAAAAAACTCTCTATTACGCACATGTATACATGTAACCCTACCCCTAGGCCTTTCTTTTCTCTGTATTTCAAGAGAAGCTGCAGCTTTCGTGCATCGAGCTTCTCCTTTGGCTTATCTCTGTCTCTGTCTCTATCTCTCTCCCGATATTGATATCGATCCTTATCTCTCCTGTTGCGGTCCCTGTCCGCCTTTCCTCCTGTGCCTCTCGGCCAGTTGTCGTGCTTTGTGGAGCCACGCCTACTTCCTCCTCCGTGCTTCATGCCACTAGCAAAGGCCTGAGTTACAAACTGCTTCTCCTTCTCTTCCTCCACTATTGCTTCATGGTAGATCTATGGGAGTGGGTGGGGGTGGTTGGAGAAGCATGCGAGACATACAAAAATGGAGTATAAATTTGAAATGAACATGCATTTACATGTATACACACATACATATACATGTACATGTACATGTGTGTACATGTAGATACTGACATACACACACATCATACGTACAATTGTCACATCTGCAGCAGGTCCATTATTTATTTAGTCTCTGGCCGACCCTGTTTCTAAACTGACAGTGGTCTACGTACTTGGCTTCACTTAATTATCATGACTATTGTTCCCATACACTCCCCTACCCCTTCATAAATTTGAACCACAACAATAATGTACATGTACATGTATGTACTCCACCCATTCAATCTGCCCAACTCTCTTAGACTATCTCTCTCTCTCTTCACTCTCTCTCTCCCCCCTCACCTGATCAATATACTCGAGCGACTGTTCTTGGCTCTGTCTGGGTACCCAATTGTTCCATCGCAGTTCTTGGACATCTTGGAGCATGAATTTGGTTCTTGCAGGAACCTTCCCCTTCTTGATGATCTCAGCGATGCGAGTGAAATATTGGTCTATCCGAGTCTGTATGCATCATAGAGAAACAAACAGTAAAAGTAAAAGCTATGGATATAATTCAGTGGAATTTATAATGTATCCCATTATGTACATTATCATGACAGACACGTGAAATCATATGCATGTACGTTACCTGTGAAATTCCCTGCATGGAAGATAGTGTAGACATTAATTTTAGGCACTCTACATGTATGGACACTCAGTATCACAGTACACATACACCTTGTCCCCTACGTTACCTTAGCCTCTGGTCTGTCCAGATCCTTCCCCACGGTGGTGATGAGCCCAGCAAAGCACTCGAGCGATTCCCCATCGTACGAAGACCGTAGCAGGCGAACCACACACTCGTGCATGATGGTCTCCGAGAGCATCTTCAGCTTGAAGAGTTCTCCAATGAAACGAATGTTGTTGAGGGATCGCTTGCGGTTCTTCACCTCACACGCCTCAAGGTCATCTTCCAACTGCTTTCTCTTCTCTGACTGCATGGGGTTGGGATTTGGTTATTCTACACATTTACTCTTTCAATTCCATCTTCCAGCCATAATACATGTACATGTACATGTACATGTACCATACATGTATATCTACTATGAACAAAATACATGTACTTTGGAAGAAAAATTTGTAGCTGTACTCCAATCGACAGAAACTTTTCAACCTGAAAATTTTAGCACTCACATCCTCAGTCTCCTTGATGGCATTGAGCATGTTCTCTCTCTCCTCGTCTTCCCTCTTGTCCTTTTCAAACTCCTGCTGCATCTTGGAAAAGAGGACACAGCGAAATGTAATCACCTTTGGTTTTTCCTCAGGCTCCGTGGGGACCTCGACCTTAATCGTGCTCATCACTTTACTCAGGTTGGCATAGACAATGCTAAATATGGGCTCCGCAAGTGCCTGTGAGAAGATATGAAAAAGAAAGCTAGCTTTGGAGGTTTCCTAGTGACAAGGATTCTGTGAGGGACACTTCAACCTGTTCCTTTTTTGTCCTTCCTTCCCCTCCTCCCTCTGTTCTCTCGCTCCCTCCCTATATACGTCCCTCCCTCCCTTCCTCACACTTGTGAATATCTTGTCAATGCATCCCTCCAGTCTCTCTTCGTTGTCAATCTTCAACTGGAGTACCTGCTTGGCCAGATTCTGGAACTTCTGTGGAGTCAGCTTATTCAAGATTCCCTGGAACTTTCTGAAGAGCTCCTCTGTCTCTCTGTCCTTTCCATTTCGCCTCACCCAACGATGCTCAGATTTATGGAGATCAACCTACGTATGCAGATAAAAGGGACAAGAGCATGTAACATCAAACTATTATAATATGCCATTTCTACGTAGTTGCTAAGTGGAATATATGCTAGCGCTGCTTTGTGCCATACATCCCTCGCACCCATGATATTATAACTATTACATAAATGACAGTACAAAACACAATAATTATGGCTACACTATAAGGAATGTGGCTAATTAACATAAGCTCTCAGTGCACCAACCTGTAATCTCTCTATTTCGCTCTGTAATCTACTGATATCAGAGTTCTTCTGTTGCAGAAGAACCTCCTTTTGTTGTAGTTCCTCTCTCACTTCCTCCTCTCTCTGTCGCTGTCTCTCTTCTAGTTGGTGGACTGCTCTGGTGTGTTGGATATCTTTTTGTTGGAGCTCTGCTCTGTGGGTTTGTTGCAGCTGGGTCATCTCTGCCTGTGATTACATGAATACTAATGAATGGTAAAAATTAATCTATACAACATTCATGATCGATTTCTAAATAATTTATCTGGACTTGCTCCAGCTGAGTACTCTTTTGTCGTATTTCCTCATCCTTTTGATGTAGCTCCGCTTCACGTCTTTCATCAGCCGCTTGTAGGATCTGTAATTAAATGATAACTTTGTGACAACAATTACTACTCATAATTACACGTACCATAGTGTCCTGGGCAAGCATCCATGCACTGTGTTTCATGGGGTCAATGTAGCAACCAGCATACAAATGTATGCTATTTACATCCTGGATATAAGTACCTATGCAGGCCAAAATCGCGAGATCTGTTCGAGTGCATAGGTGCTTACCTGGGACACTATTATTATAATAGTAGTTTGATTTTATTATTAAGTTCTTGATGGGCACCCCAGATTAGCCAAGCTATATAGATCCATTGCACATACAATGTAAAAGTCCATAAATTGTCTATGATATATTACCCCCTAGTGTTATATACCTCCAGCTGAGTATTCTTTTGTCGTATTTCCTCATCCTTTTGATAAAGCTCTGCTTCACGCCTTTCATCAGCCGCCTGTAAGACCTGCAAATCAACAAACGTGATAATTTTGTGGCAATACCGTCAGCAAAAAATTAAGCTACTTGTACTTACCAGATCAGCCAAGCTATACATATTCAAGACCTTCAATAAGCTATTGTTTTGATCAAGAAATCGTTTTGTAGCTACTAGTGCTGACCCTGTGCATCCACCTTAGCTTTAGACAGTTAAGAGTGTACATACCTCAAGCTGATGTTGCAGTTGCTGTATCTCCTGGTCCTTTGCAGCCAGCTGATTGAGTTTTTCTTTCTTCAAAGCCATTGCTGTCCTCACTTGCCTAGCAGCGTCCATCGTAGTTAATTCTCTACAAGGTCCTTCAATGTCTCCCTTTACCTCCTCCAGTGCCGTCACTAGCTGTTCTACTGTAGGTCTCCGTGAGGGATCATTGTGTAGACAGGTCTTAATCAGACCCACAAGAGCTCTCCCTTCCAGTTGGTCAAAGTAAGGCTGACGTCGCTCCACTTCAGAGCGACCCAATAACCTCCCTGGAGAGTCTGGATCAGCATAGTTAGGCTCCTGTAGGTCACCAGGAAATACCTATGCACACACATAGTGAAAGAAGAGTCAATAAATTAATTGGGGTTCCCAAGAGACTCAGTTATCACATAAAGCAAATTTAATAAGCTTCATTAGTTATTATAATCATGCGACAAGCCTGGTGAGAGACTCTAATGATGCTTAAGCAAGCTATATACCTGTAAAAGTGTAAAGAGAGTAAGGTGACCAAACGAGAAGACGTCAAGGCTGGGACCGTAGCGAGATGATGATGAAAGTGCTTCAGGAGGCATGTAGACCAGCGTCCCTGGTAATCGAGACAGCGTCCTAGCTAGCTGGCCAGGCTGTAGGTTCACAATACGAGAGTTTCCAAAATCCGTAATTTTGGCCACAAAGTAGGATGTCAGCAACACATTTTTTGCCGTCAGGTCCCTGTGGATGATTTGAGGAGTGTGCTTGTGCAGGTAGAGCAGACCCCTGGATACGCTCTCCAGAATGGATCGCTTCAATGCTAGAGGGATATTGGGGACTGTCTCTAGTAGCTCGTCTAAACTCCCATCCAGTCTCTCCATCAGCAGCACAGGGAGTTGGCAGTTGGGGAGGAAACACACACCCAGGAATTGGGTGATGTTGGGGTGACGAAGGTCAGACATCAGCTGACACTCCTGCACGTACACTCTGGTAACATTTTCTATTCCAGCATTATCAGCATCAATAAGAACTTCATGGATCTTCTTGCCAGCACAAACCAGACCGTTCACTTCAATCTGAAAGGAGGGAAAATACTGATTAATGAATCTGCTGATGGGCCATAGAATATATATAATTATTATGGGGAATGGGGCGAATCTGTGTTGAAGATGCGCCACTTTTCTCTACTAGTATTTCTGCCCTTACCTCTTCAACTGATCCGTAGGAGCCAGTGCCCTGTTGTTTTCCAGTGGCTCTGCCTTCCAACACGTATCTAGCCAGTTGGCGATTGTTGCGTAAAGCTCGAAGACGCCGCTCAGCCATTGTTCCATAAACTACACCCACGAAGATAACCAGCCACACCTCCATACGAGGTATATAACAAGGGTCAATTTGTTTTGTGCGCATGCGCGTACTTCTGACGGCGGAATCCCCGAGGTCAAAAATTAGATGCGGACTCTGATCTGATAGAATTGGTACAAAATAAAAATTTAGATACAATCACACTAGGGATAATAGACTACTTGCATTCCCAGTGAGGATCGAGCTAACCGAAGTCTCTGAACTTTGAATACAGAATTGATGCTATTTCTATCGTTTGGCGTGTCACACCATGATCACCTCCAACAACTAGCAATTCTTCACTGGGTAGAGTAATACAACCACTGCCCCATCGTTTGGTGGGAAGTTCTCCAGCCTCGACCCAGCTATTACTGCTAGGCTGGTAGATATAGATGACTGGCCTTTCCAGAATGCTTAAGCTCCCACCACCAACTGCTAGCAGAGCTCCTTGGAAGGCCAAGGCAGTGGATTGCATCGTAGGTGTATCTGGTAGAAACTGCCATGGTGAAATCGATGGTATGGATGCAGAAATCAAATTTGGATTAGTGACAGCTTGAGAGATGAGGTCATCCAAATATGCGCTGAATGCTCGCTTACTTGCTGCACCTCCCTCAGTGTATCCACTCAAAAGATAGCACGTTGCCAGTGGTAGCACATGGTACTTGACGGCAAGGCTGAAGTAGTGATGCGGCTTGGTACCACTGCACTGGCTCAGTAGTGTCCAGAATTTCAACTCTTGAGAGAAGGCTTCTATCACCATTACCTCCCATCACCACCAGCCACCTGTTGTTGTGGGTAGCTAATGATGGTGAGCTGCATGCTGTGGCCATTACCCCGGGCACTCATGCGCAGCAAGGGGTAAAGTAATCGGTTTTGTCCGTCCATCTATCTGTCTGTCTGTATGTCTATCTGTCGTCAAATCAGCAGGATATGACCCTTAATTACAACAATACAAAAAAAAAATAATTAACCATTATTGTCAAAAGTTTACACAATCATTTCTTAGTCATCATCTTTTTTCTCGAGCTGTATGGCTGCTGGTTGGATGGCAGCTGCTACCTGACTGGGGGTAGCTGCCGCTTGAGCCTGCTGAGCCTCGCCTTACGACCGCCAGTAAGGTTCAACTTCACTTGAACATGCTGCATACAGGAGGATAAAAAATGCATATATACCAGGCAATAATAATCAGTGATCCCGCTCCCCCCCCCCCCCCCCCCCCCCCACAAAAATTCCATAGTGGGAGGAGATAGATTTATACTGCTGAACAGCAGTGTTCATTTCAGAATTTTGCTTAAGAGGGGGGAGTATCAAAATTTCGGGGATATAGGGGGAACCATTTCTAAGGGGGAATGAAAAGCTCACCCCTAGTTAAGATAGCAGTCCTGGTTATTATTCCCTTACCTGAATGAGTTTCTCCCTGTACTGCTGGTCATCTTCATCCACTTCCTGCTCTGGCACCTCCACCTCGTCCCTCATCAGCATCCACTTGATCATGTACACACCATAAATGGTGACTGGATCTAGACCGTACTTGTTGATGATGTTCACAAGGTACTCCTTGTAGTGCACACTGAGAGAGAGAGAGAGAGAGAGAGAGAGAGAGAGAGAGAGAGAGAGAGAGAGAGAGAGAGAGAGAGAGAGAGAGAGAGAGAGAGAGAGAGAGAGAGAGAGAGAGAGAGAGAGAGAGAGAGAGAGAGAGAGAAAGAGAGAGAGGAAAGAAAAAGAAGAGACACATTACAAAATTTGTGATTGCACAATAGACAGTATTGCAGCTAATCAATCATAACTGTATAGACCCCTTCCTTTGGTAAAGGGTCGTCACCCCTCAATGTCGCAATAGTACTACTTACCCGCATAGACCAGCGTGTCCCTTCTCCACAATCCTCCCACACACCTCATCCTTGAGCCCGTCCACTGATTCCTTCTGCTCCACGACCCAACAGTGTAGCTCCACGTCAGCGTCATCCACCTCTATGGACAGAGAGAAGGATCATATTGTACAGAAATTCAGCATGTATGACCAATCTAATAATAATGCTGCGTGTTAGGTCCAGTTGCAGCAGAGGTTCCTGATGCTTCTAGCCATTCCCCCCTATATATGTATCACTAGCCTCGAACCCAGGCTCACTAAAGTGAGCCTGGGTTTGAGGCTAATGTATTACTGGCCAGTGCTGACCTCAAAAGCAGGTTGTAAAGGAAACAAAAAAATCGGCTACTCAACCTGGGGACTAGTTAGTAGCTAAAGTGAGGGATTCAGTACGTAGGAATTTAAGGTTAATTTGGCTAGTGTGCAACTCACCCCCTTCTCTTCCACCCTCTCCCTTCTTTCTCTTTTCTGCTTCGATTTGCTCCATTGGCGGCTCCGTATCGAAATCCATTTTGTTCTCCTTCAGGAAGTCCTGCAACTCCTTGACGTCAAGGTCACGCAGGTAGAAGAGGCAGTCTCGAGGATGGTGGGCATGAAGACCTTTAGCCGCACAGGAGTTGAATTTTCCACACTCCTACATATACGTTTCATAAAGAAGAGGTGATGATTGATATAGCATAATATTATTATGTAGTGAGGTACAATGTATTTGCAGCCAGTACATGTGTATGCTACACTCATGCAAAATTAAGCATGGTTTATTTAAATCTGTGACTGTATCAGTGCTATAGATCCCCCTTCTTCCCTTTAGCCAGTGGAATTGATTTTTATAATATTTATTATACACCACATTAAATTAGCCACTTCTATAATTGCAGCCATTGATTATTGAGCCATGGGTGATCATTTTAGCCAGGTTCCAATATACTGGAATTTGATCCGTCAATGAAAACTACACCGGTAACCTATACGTATGTACCCACCTTTCCCTTCTTGAGGGACTCTCCACAGCCGCTGCAGAACTCATTGGGGCACCTGGTACACTTGAAGTGCATGCAGTTTCCTCTGGCAAGCTCATAGCGAGCGTGGCACGCCGGACATTCTGTAAGAAAATTAATTCAAATAAATAGAGCACTAAATGGTAAGGCTTATGTATGCAGGGGAAAACACTGCTGGTACACAGGTACACGGTGATATAAAGCACAGTCCAATATTTTTGGATAAATAGATTTACGTGCATACCAATTCCGTTGTCGTTGAGATGAGCGGCCAGACTTAGCTCCTGGGCGTCTGGGTCATTGTCCCTCTTCCACTGAGTAAACTGCTCACAGCTGATGCCCTGGTGCTGGGCCTCCCACTATAGAAACAAAAAAGAGTCGATCAGCAAATTAAACAATTTGGCACCTCTATTATTATTATACTCCTTCAATTTACTGGGACAACATTAAATTTTGGGCAGTGTTCAATTAGTAGCTAATTGTTGAAATAATTTCTAAACGTATTAGGCATTTGGGGTAAGGAATTTGGAACAGACTTCTTAACTTTTCATATGCCGAAGAAATTGTAATTATGTTGAACTTACTGGTTTCTTGCACCTCCAGCACATCAAATTTCTGCAGCTGGGACACTGGATGTCCCGGGGGCCGCTCCGGCGTGTCCTGTCACCCTCGTAGATAAAACCCGACCCACATTTATCCTACAGGAAAAAAATCGTTAAGAAGTAGCTTTGCCACCGAGGGGTGTTCCTAAGAGAAGCTCATCCAAGGTTAAGTATTTGAGTACACCATGAAAGATACAAGTTTACTTCATCACTAATTAATTTCTGCCCACCAAATATTATTTTACTGTAATATGGTATACCGTAGTTAATCGAATACAATGCATGATCCAATAAATTAGCATTTTACAAACTCTCATAACGTTTATACATGGAGCAATTGACGACCTTTACCAGAAAAATGCACGTTTTTCAAAATTGAAATTATTTTTTTCCATGCGTAGTATTAGATTAAGTACGGTATATCATTATATTATGCACATCTGTCGCACATGCACATTAAAAATAATTTTTTTTTGTGGCCTGCAGACAGTATCACTGGTTAACTTACGTGAGCACACCAGAGGAAGTTAGGGTCCTTAGCGAGACTGAACTCCTTCAGCTTCTCCTGACACAGCTCGTAGGTCTTATCACTAAGATGCTCCTTGATCTAATTAATGGAAATTACTTCTTATTATTTGCATGTATGTACATTTGTTGGCCACATTTCGTGAGTATGATATAGATGGAAATGGTACAGGTTCGACAAATTCGAATGTTTGTTCTTTACTATGAACCCTTGACCATCTCCCCAGTAGCTGCACAGTGAAATGGTGCATGTGGTAAAAGGTCGTCAATAGAATGCGTACACATCGATCGATGCTGGCCCCAGAAATAATGGAGATGGCGTCTAAGATCGACTCTCAGCCTTGACAGCGACAAGTTTCGATGCTTCAATCACAGAGACGAACTCGACAACACAGTATTCCTTCCGAACTTCAGATTGGTCACGCTGCTGCAGTCGCGCGCGGGCCAGCCCCTTGTGGCAGTGATGCGTGCTATATATAGCGCAAGGCTAGCTTTATTTATCCATGGCATTACGTAAGCCAAGAAAACACGTGAAGTTCAACCAACAGTACTTCTCAGAGAAAGTAGTGCTCAGCTTGTAATCTATTCGCTGGATACATGCGTAAGATACTCTACATATTTACTGATTTTCAAGTTTCAGAAAGGCTCCAGCGAGGCCCTGAATTTTCTCATAATTACCTCATAGATTACACCATAGGTTTCATCATAATTACACTATAATTACCTCATAACCACAGAAAAGTAAATTGTTACTGGGGAGATAACATGTAGCTAATGTTTTCTTTTGGGGGGGGGGGCAATCCTACACAAACGTCAAACATTAGACCAGTAAGATCTAGCAGGGGACAGGTAATGCATTAGAAGCGGAACAAATTAAACTACAATAGCAAGCAGCATTTATTATGTAATATTCTTTGCATAATTATATAACTGTACGTGGAAAGGAATACACAAAAGTACAGCTGAGCACTTGCTACCAAGTCAATTAATGGGTGGAAATTAAAATAACGCCATTAACCTGGTGCCGCATCAGGCCAATCAAACTACATTATTAATTTCTCGTCCACCCGTTTTATATTTCTATGCGGGCGGGCGGTCATTATTCATTGTTCATTATTCAATATTATGGCATTTTGAAGGAGTGGTTTCCTGGAACCGCCCAAACAGTTAGCAAAAAAGAGGTGTGGCTGGTGTTTCAAAGGCAATAATGAAGGCAGAAGCGGTAGGTTGAAATAGACGCGGGAGGTGATGAGAAACTAACCAATAGTAATCACAGACACAACCTCTGTTAATGGAGAGAGAGCAGTATAAATTAATTATTGCATGCTCACTGGCTGCATAATGTGTACATGTATATATGAGTGTGAGTGTGTGTGGGGTGCATGCTATAAGTACTCCACATTCCAAAAGCAGGCATAAGCAACTGACGTAGAGTGATTCAGAGTGACGAGTGAATTCTGCGCATAGCAGGCCACCCTATTATGGCAATCGATCGAAACACTGTTTATCATACCGTGCTATAAAATTATGCTCTCGATGATGCTCTCTTGATGTTCTGACACAAAAGTATGAGACGTGCATTCTTGAAAAAGAAATAAATTGCAGAAAAGTTACTAATTTTAAGATGCCAGGAGTACCTTGAGCAATTAATAGGTCAAACCACATGGATGAGGGGTCACCCAAAGGTCAAGTGGACAGCACTCAAAATTTAATATTGGATGCTAATTTCCTTAATTGCATGTGGTTATGTAACAATAATATGTAATGCCATAATATGTACACACGTCAGAAATACATACAAATGCTTGATACATGCCATGCACATATCACATAATAATAATACTAAATTAATTTTTAATTTATTTTATTATTATCAAGCTACCGTGCACACTAAGCAGAAAAAAAACAAACTGCGGCACATAAGTATACGTACCTACATTGTATACGTTCGCACAAATTAATATGCACTTAGGCTTAATTGTTTACCATGCAGATACATACACTGCAATACTTTATGTACATTTGGTATATATTACTATGGTAACAACATCTAATGTCACTAAAACCATTCTTCAGTAGAGTAGAGCATCCATAGTCAAATCATGTTCAAAACAGCTACCCTAGCCCACAATAATTTAATCAGTGTACAGTGCCTGTACGATTTAGCATTGGTATACCATAGTAACAATACCAAGTACCTTAGATTATTTCCACCCGCTCTAACTGCGCCGCAGGCGCAGTTATAGCTTGCTGGAAATCATCTAAGGAGCTACCATGCACACTAAGCACAAATAGTTCCACATAATTAGAAACATGCATGTATATAATATTCACACGCTACAGTATAATAATATTATTATAGTCATCCCGAGTACTACTGTAAAAAAAATTGTCCAGAAACCACCATATAGTTGAACTGGATGCCCATACAATCGGAAACAAGGCCGTCTATGCTCCTAATAGAGCCTAGAAAACTCAGAGTATATGATCAGTGTTGAGAGGTTCAGTACCAGTGGCCGCTGCAATACGTTACTTCCTACTAGTACTCAAGTATATGATCAGTGTTGAGAGGTTCAGTACCAGTGGCCGCTGCAATACGTTACTTCCTACTAGTACTCAAGATCACCACAGCACACACACAAGGCTAGGGGAAGAGGTTCAGTACCTGTGGCCACTGCAACACGTTACTTTGTACGAGTACTCAAGATCACCACAGCACACACACAAGGCTAGGGGAAAAGCACAAAACAATTTTAGTTATGTTTCTCAACTAGATATACTTTCCCACACATCCACACATACATAATGTAAAACTATAGCTGTATTACCCCACCTACCTCTCAGCAAAAACGGGAGAGTTACTGTTGTGACTGATTCCTCATCCATTCAGCAAGTCTCTGGATACAATACCAGCTCCATGGTAGCCTATGCATGTACAGTGCAACCTCGATTATCCGGACCCCTTTGTCCACCGGCCAATCGCTGCCATACCGGATAAGTGAAATGTCCGGATAACTGAAATGGCTACATTTCTCGCCTGGTTTATGATACCTAGCCTATAAACGATACCTATACAGTATGATCATGGCCAGCAGTGTTCAGAAAAGTACTTTGGTTAGTCAATTGTGGCCAAGGCAAGCCTGTAGAGTCCATAGCTCATCACTCAATCTACAACCACACCCACAAAAGACCATCGGTCACGCCTTTTGCGCATGCGTGGTAATGTATTTTAGGTCTCTGGCTATGTATAGGTTACATCACGAGGTAGAGGTCTCTACGCGATTTACACACCGAGGGCCGAAGGCCCGAGGCTGTGTATCGCGTAGAGACCGATACCGAGTGATGTAACCGACTTATACCATGGGCTACGTGGCCCTGACAACGCATTCTGGGCCTAACAACTAGAGCGTCGGCCATAAAAGGCTCGAGCGCGTACCTGGCAACCCGGCGTCCGCGTTCAAACAGTAATATCGTCGATCCCACCGCCAACATCGATGACGACAGTAGCTTGTTCAACTCTGATTTTTTCTTGCCACCTTGCGATTCAAGACTATGATACTGTTGCTTGGAGCTGTGTTCAGCTTTATTAAAATTTAATACTGGTAGGACATCGTGTCAGCTAGCTACAACTGCATAGAGAATTGCAATTTGCTGACTCGGCGAAAACAGTCAATTGCTCCGCCCAAGCAATTAACGTAAGACCTGCCCACTACTCTCGGAGCATAGTACACCATAGCAGTTAAGTTTGAACTGCATTCTGAGGATGCTGTAATTAGCCTAATGAGACACATAGCTGTAATAGCCTGAAGGCCAACTTATTCACCTCCCCGGGAGGTGTGTATGTGATTTATTCACCTGATATGAAGCAATCTGATTGGACTAAATTTATAACCATGGTATAAAGTCCGGATAATCGAGGTTCCGGATAATCGAGGTTGCACTGTACTGGACTAGCGATTTTCTAAATAACGCACACCGGGACTCAAAACATTGCAAACACATGGCTTCCCTGTACAAACATATGGGTAAACTTTAAAGGGCCATAACTTTAATTCTAAGACATGAATCAAAATTCCCCAGGGTCAAATCTCTAGTTTCGACCCATTCTGCGTGCCCATGTAAAAATTATCTCCCCAAGTGCTCCCAAACCCCCCATGGATTTTTATTTTACTTTTTTTTCAAGGAGACCAGAACACTAAGCAGAAAAAAAATTGTCCAAAACCACCACATAGTTGAGCTGGATGCTTAGTAGAGCCATACAATGCAAGCAGGCACCCTATACTCCAATTTTGACCAAAGTAGGTAAAGGTCGTCACGTTTGTGTGCGCGCGCCTAACGGGGATTTCTCGTTTTCACGTAGCGCGTGGGCGGAAAACATTGCAAACGCATGGCTTCCCTATACAAACATATGGGAAAACTTTAAAGGGCCATAACTTTAATTCTAAGGCGTGAATCAAAATTCCCCAGGATCAAATCTCTAATTTTGGCCCATTCTGCGTGCCCATGTAAAAATTATCCCCCCCAAGTGCTCCCAAACCCCCCATGAATTAGATTATTTATTTAATTATTTAAATATGCTTTTTTTTCTACTTAGTGTGTAACAAGGAGACCACACACTAAGCAGAAAAAAAGTCCGAAAATCACCACTTAATTGAGCTGGATGCATAGTATAGTCATACAATGCAAGCAGGCAGCCTATACATCAATTTTGACAAAAGTGGGTAATGGTCGTCACGTTGATGTGCGCGCTTGGCGCCGCCCCTCACATAGCGCGTGGGCGGAAACATTGCAAATGAATGGCTTCCTATACAAACATATGGGAAAACTTCAAAGGGCCATAACTTTAATTGTAAGGTGTGAATCAAAAATCTGTCTGGTCAAAATTAATCTCTAATTTCGACCCATTCTGTGTGCTCATGTAAAAATTATCCCCCCAAGTGCTCCCAATCCTCCCATGAATCAGTCTACACTAAGACTACCCGTTTAATGGCAAACCGGAAATGATGTTTTACTGCGTATGATTACGCACGCGCGCGTACGTATTACGCGGGTACACGCAATAATCTCGTATACGTCCGCATATCTATCCGTGTACCGCGCCCTACCCAGGACAGAATGAATTTTTCTCGTTTTCGAAGGCTCGTTTCTCGAAGCGCCTCGAGCGGTTCTGTTCCACGCTACTGCTATACACTGCCACTATGGTATAGACATCGAGGATGCCTCGTTTTTGGTTCTGGAACGAGAGTTACTGATTTGCCCCCAATTCAAAGTTCCATTCAGCCAGAAAAGATCGAAAAATGGACGAGCGAGTTGAAGTATCACGAAGAAAGTACTCAAGACGAAGAGTTGGTAGCTATAACCTAGCTAGTTTAGTAGCTAAAGTTTAGTATTTTCTTTGGTTGACAGTCTAGTTAACTACTACTAAGAAAATAGAACAGACTAAAGTGATAAATTATTTTCGATCTTCAAAGAGCGCTCATGGTGGCAGAGTGGTCCTGGAAGACTCGGGATTCAGCGGAATAACTGCTCTGGTACTTACCTACTTGTGGACCAAGTCCCCTAGCGCTGGTTTGATAGTTACTGATTTGCCCCCAATTCAAAGATACCCTCAGCCATACGCAGCCGAAATCTTTGTCATCTCTACATCGGTCATCTTGGCACGCTTACTCTTGTTCTTGGTATCAAAGTGAAGCTCAGCTCTTCCTCTTTTCAATGGTACTTGAGATAGAACGATAGCTACCTCACACTAGAAGATACGGTTGTACATAGACATGCACTATTTTTGACCCCACATGCATGGCATGCATATCATTAACCCCCATAGGCGCCATGCAAACCGCGCGTTGACATTAAAATGTATTGTACGTATATGGACTTCCGGTGGTCTTAGTGTAGACTGGAATTAGATTATTTATTTAATTACAAGGGGACCACACACTAAGCAGAAAAAAAATGTCCAGAAAACACCATATAATCGAGCTGGATGCATAGGAGAACCATACAATGCAACCAGGCAGCCTAAACTTCAATTTTGTCAAAAGCTGGTAAAGGTCGTCACGCTTATGTGCGCGCGAGGCCCCGCCCCTCACGTAGCGCGTGGGCGGAAAACATTGCAAACGCATGGCTTCCCTATACAAACATAATATGGGAAGTGCCATAACTTTAATTCTAAGGTGTGAATCAAAATTCTGCGCCATCAAATTTCGTATTTTGACCCATTCTGCGTGCCCGTATAAAAATTACGTCCCCAAGTGCTCCCAATTCCTCCACGAATTATTTCTTTTTTTTTCTACTTAGTGTGTAATTCAAATATGCTTTTTTTTTCTACTTAGTGTGTAATTTCTACTTAGTGTGTAACAAGCTAGCGTGCACACTAAGCAGAAAAAAAATTGTCCAGAAAACCACATAATACACCTAGGATGCATAATAGAGCCATACAAAGCAAGCAAACAACCTATACTCCAATTTTGAGAAAGTTTCTAAATAACGCACACCACGGGTATTCCCCGTTTTTCACATAGCGCGTGGGCAGAAAACATTGCAAACGCATGGCTTCCCTATACAAACATATGGGAAAACTTTAAAGGGCCGTAACTTTAATTGTAAGGTGTGAATCATATGATCTGTCCGGTCAAATCTCTAGTTTCGACCCATTCTGCATGCCCATGTAAAAATTGTCCCCCCAAGTGCTCCCAAATCCCCCATGAATTAGATTATTTAATTCTTTATTTAATTATTTAAATAGGCTTTTTTTCTACTTAGTGTGTAACTACTTAGTGTGTAACTTAGTGTGTAACATTATTGTCAGAATGTATATACAAAATTCATACCATTATATCAATATTAAGCATTGCCTACAGGAATGCCAATTGGAAATGGTTTAAAGGGAAGCCATCCTATGTATATTATGTACACGTATATGTGACCGTCCACGAGAAAACCATGCATAATGCGCTGGATATCAATCTGAGATACAGGCCAAAATAGTTACCTATGGTGATAACTATCGATTTTCATTTTTTGGTATAGATCGATAGAAGAATCATTCCTCTACACAAAAATCTGCTTCGTAGCTTCTAGAACGCTATAACTACCAAGTTATGGCTAACATTGACCATCCATGATACGGAGCCGTTGCCATAGTTGCAGGTAGTAGCGAGTCCAAAGGATAATTATAACTCGCAAAAATGCGTCGCTTGTTTTTACGCGTTTATAGTCTATCTAAACGTGGCACCATAAAGTGACATTACAAATTTTCACGCCCACAAGCCAATTCTCGACCGTTTTCCATGCTTCGCACGTCAATCGGCAGCTCTTTTGCTGTACTTTCTGGATTTGATAGTAAGGAACATCAATACATAATTTTTCTGGCACTTATTTCTGTAGTTTCTGCCTGGGTTTATGAGTATTCATTACCTCCAAAACTTTTAGTGGTCCTTACCGTGACATATAGGTTTTTTTTAGTGCTGATTTCAATAATATGCATCATTGCAAGTCATTGATGGCCTACGTTTTTGTGGAATATACTTTTTAGGTAATTTCATTCAGATTTAGTGATATAGTTATAGCTTGGTATTGTGGAAAGAAACTCACTCTGCTGGGCTCTAAAGATAGTTAACATACAGAGGCCCCAGGTTCAGCAGTAACCTAAAGCAGTATTGAAGTCCCACTATCATGTTATTTGCAAGTGCTATCCAACAGTATTTGTAACACAATCATAAATAAAACCATTGCAAGGCAATATGGCATACCCATCCAAACCACTTTCTCCATATAAACTTAATAGCTACAAACAAAAATGAAGCTAGCAGCGCTTCTGTGCAACCAATTTACATGGTTAAGAGGTCAACTGAAAGCTAATTCTGTGAGCTATCTGGTGCAATTTGTTTCATGATTGAATTCCTAACCAGAGCTGAGATATTGTAGATTGTCTGGGGACCCTTGGTGGCCCATAGTTTGTATGGTGCCATGTCTGTAGAGTAGAGTAGTACCGAGTATGCAAGGAGCAAAAAGAGAGACAGTAGTAACTTCAAAAGGTTGTAGAACCAAGAAAACGGAGTAAATCCCCAGCAATATGCATATTGTTCGGCTGCTCTAAGGTTGCTCTTTATGCCTGTAGCATCCTTGTACCAGTTTTCAGAACTTTTCGAAATTCTTTGGACACGCTACAGGTAGGCAAGCATGGCAGCTGCACACAAAAAAGTCTCTAGCCACTTCTTCCTTCGATTCTGTGTACTGACGATCTTTAGAAACGCTTGTTTTCTTGTTCTTTTCCATTGAAAAGTTGGCTGCTGCTCTCGTTTAAGCGTTTTGGCAGCCAGCTAGCTCATTGACTTGGTGGGCGGGGCCACGTATTTACCATAAACGGCGAGTATACGGACTTCCACGTGCAGTTCATTGCATTTTTTTGCAAAACTTGAGTACGGGCGATCCGGGTATATTTTTGCTCATATCTCCATGACTACACGGGCTAGAGACTTCAAATTTGCTGGAGCAATAGTTCAAAGGTTGATAGTTGGTAATGGTGGCCTTAACTCAAAAATTTTTTTCATCGCATTATGCATGGTTTTCTTGTGGACGGTCGCATAATATTATACGTAGTCCCTGGCAACATCAATGGCCATAGAAGGCAGTGAGAGCTGCAGATCTAGAGATGCTTCATAAAGCCTTAGAACCACCTCAGATGTATACTGATAATAATTATGTTTCATTCAATTATTATAGTAATACTTGTGTTCACTGAGTAGAGGCTAAGAGATTTATTGAAGATATTAATAAGGCCAGACCAATTTAATTTGTTATTGCTCGGATATTGTGAGGCAAAAATTGGACCGAGTGACCGAAAAAAAAGCAATCAATTGGGGTGTGGTTATGGACCACAATCAGACTAATGTGATTATCTAGGACCAGGGAATCAAGATAGAGCCTACAAAAACCACTCTACTGTACATAATCTCCATCCAACTTAATTAAAAAAATTTTCTTCTGTTTGCCCAAAAATTGGATTGAGCGAATCCGTGCAACAACTTATTTAATTGGTCTGGCCTAATCATAATATACTGTTGTATGTGACTTCTACAACCTTGGATCTAGCTGCTATCAGCCATAATAATATTATTATTACTAAAGTGGTACAATACATGTCCTTACAACTCACCATACTGACAAAGAGCACTTGGTACATCTCCGGTATATTATCGTTCTTATTGGACATATCTGGCTTTTGGCATATTGGACAATTAAAGTGTTTCACCCCCTGCTCCAGAATCACTATCTGAAAGTGTGCCTTGAAACACTCCTTACACATGGAGTGAGTACAACCTGGCATGGTGATCATCTGTGAAGAAATAGAATAATCATTATTATGAATGCTGCTGAAATCTGAACAATTAGACACTTAGCAATGGGCTAGAAGACACTTATAAACACACTGTGTTTCATATAATATTATATGTACCATAGATAGGATTTTGATTGTGAGTTTCTAGGGCTTGCAATCATTGAATTTGCAAAGTGTCTTGTATAGTACATATACATGTATAATTATGGTCAACTATAACAGATTCATACTCTGCCAAACATTAAAACCCATTCTATGGTATTATGATAATATGTACAGTGTTCTCGCTAAAGCGCGGTTGAGCGGCGCCCCGCCGTGCTATAGAACGCATAAAGGGGTGGGGCTCTACTGTCATGATCCTGCATCAGAGGTGCATACAAGCAATAGCAATAGTACTGGAGTACATAGAGCATTTGCTAGACAGTGCTAATGTGTGTGTGCAGTACAATTCGGTACACAACCACAAATACCGTAGGCTAGCTGTACAAACCACGAGTAGTGGGTTTGTGTAAACTAGCTGCCCACTACACAAGAGCTGCTTCTTACTGCTGTGTATATAGCCAAGCTGCAGACATAATTATACCGTAATTTGCCTTTTTTTCGATGTTAAAAAATTTTCATTTCCTCGAGAATGACGAAAATAATTTACTTGAATATTTTCTAACAACGAAAGTTTTTCACAATGAATAATTAGAACAATTGAATTTATTACGGTATATACACGTGGGTACGTGCACGCGCACCTAGTACCTGGGCCCAACTGTACTTTAATACATGCAGCTGTCGCGAACAGTCTCCAGCTTTCGTTGATCATGTCGATTCGGCAGTACTTCAAGCCAACTAACCAACTTCCCGATCCTAAAGGGCCACTATCAAACGGCATTTCTTCTTCAGCAATAGCATTGGCCAACCAGGAAGTGCTAGAAGCAGCTGCGATCGCAAAGAAATCGAAGAAGCGTGGTTCCTACACAAAGTGAGTACCAATGAATTATTAAATTTTTTATTAACATGCCTAAACACCCCATACTGTTCCTGATATAAAGGAAACTGGAAAGCTTGTAGCTACATATAATCTGTAATTTCTCGGGTTGAAAAGTGTTACAGAGGCGTGGCCAAATCTATCGGCGCATGATGCTATAATTTTTTATTTCCCTTTTCGCCCCAGGTACACTTCTGAAATGAGGGCAGAGATTGGCAGATATGCTAGTATTAACGGTGTACCTGCTGCTAGTGCCACCTTTTCGAATAAATTAGGTGTGAGAGTGAGCAAATCGACAGTCAATGTGATGAAAAAGGCTTACCTGGAGAAAAAGAGACGGACTGGTTCAGGGACGGTGACTACTCTATCTCCTAAAAAGTGTGGTCAACCTATCCTTGGGGCACACATAGATAAGCAAGTATAGCTCTATTTGAAGAAGATTAGGGAGCATGGAGGGGTGATTACGGCATCTGTCGTGGTGGCTGCTGCCCGTGGAATTCTGATGGCACCGGATAAATCACTGCTGGCAGAATTTGGAGGTCATATCACTTTATCGAGGCATTGGGCATACCATCTTTTGAATCGCATGAACTTTGTCAGGAGAAAAGCTATGACATCCAAGAGCAAGTATAAACCAGCAGACTTCGCTGCAGTCAAGGAGCAATTCCTAAATGACGTAGTATCCATAGTGACAATGGAAGAGATCCCTCCTGAACTTATCCTCAATTGGGACCAAACGGGCATTCATCTGGTACCAGTATCTCCATGGACAATGGAGCAAGCAGGTTCTAAACGAGTTGAGATCAATGGAATCAGCAGCAAGCAGCAGATCACTGCTGTTTTTTGTGGTTCCCTTACTGGTGATTTTTAGCCTGTACAGCTAATTTACCAAGGAAAGACATCACGCTGCCATCCTACTTTTGATTTTCCAGACAACTGGCACATTACCCATCTCCTCGACACTGGTCAAATGAGGAGACAATGATCCAATACATTGACGAGATCATCCTGCCGTATGTTGAGAGACAAAGGGACACTTTTGACGATACTACTGCGGCGTTGGTCATCATGGATAACTTCAAGGGCCAGATAACTGACTCCGTCAACAGCTTACTCGAGGATAACAACATCCAAGTTGCTTTGCTACCTGCCAGTGCCACTGACTTACTCCAGCCAATGGATATTGAACAAGCCAAAGATTTCTTGAAACGCAGATTCGAACAATGGTATTCAGATGAGGTCACCAAGCAGCTAGAAGGAGTCGAGGATATAGAGTCCGTAGAGGTGCAGCCAGTTGACATGTGTTCTGCTGCAATGAAGGTGTTGACGGCAAAGTGGCTGGTAGAAATGGGGGAGTACCTTTCAGAGAATCCACAAATTGTGGTCAATGGTTTTAGGCATGCTGGCATCTCAGCTGCTCTGGACCTGGATGACAGCTATGAATCGGATCAGGAAGAGGGAGAAGAGGTGCAAGAAGCAGATGTTCTCTCAGACGAAGAGTGTGACGCAGACGATGAGACCGTGATCATCTCGAGTGACAGTGACTCGCATAAAGATGTATTTTCCTTCTACATGCATGCAAACCTCAGGATTTACTACAATGTCATAATTATAATTATTATTATTATTATTTAATGTTTACAGTCTACTGTACATCTTCTCACATTCTCAATGATATAATATAATAGGTTCAACCATGGAAATTATTAATGGTGATATAAGTACTAACATTGTACATGTACACATCTAGCTACAGTTTCAGACATCTTTTTAGCTTGTCCATCTCCTTAGCTTTGCCTTTAAATAACAGCTTGCACGGAATCTCTAACCCTCCTTGTGGTAAGTCAGCAGAATATCTTCTACCTCCACTCACAATACACGAAATTGTACCCCCTCTTCTTAAAAACAGCGAGCAAATTTTAGAAAATTATCTCGGCAGATGCCCAATAATGATTCCATCCTTTACAACAGCCACAGCATATCTGTCGGATATATTGGTTGGCTCTCTCTCACAGGCCAGTTCTTCCCCCACCGCCGCTACCCATATAGCCTGGTAAACGTGGTAGCCTCTCACATAGCAGGGCACCTCTCTCTCGCCACTGTCCATCTTCGCTACAGTGTACGCATGCCACACCCCTAGCCACACCCGAGCGCTATCGCACGCGAAAGTAGCTCGCGCCTGCGCACCAGTGAAATTCTTTCGTTGTTAAAAAAATTTTGTCTAAATAAAAGTTGACGAAAATTTTGTTACACAAAAATTTCTAATGTGAAATATTTGCGAATGAAAATAACGCAAATTACGGTGTACTTGATTTATAATAATAGTTAAAGGTAAGAATCTTAGTATACCCTTCCCCTTGCTCTATAAAAAAGTTCTGGCTAGAACACTGATGTATATACTTACTTCATGGATGGGGATCTGTTCTCCAGCACACATTGCCATAATAGGACACTCTGCGAATAGCTCCTCTGTCTCTCTATCCTCTCTCCTTGGCCTCACCCAACGATGCTCAGCTTTATGGAGATCAACCTACATAACACCAAACTACATGTACTACAAAATTAATGACAGTACAAAACACAAAATGGCTACACTATATAGGGGATGTGGCAACCATAAGCTCTCCCTTTCCTTTTCCCTTTTCCCTTCCCACAGGTAGAGTGAATGAATGACTGCAAAGTGTTCTGCAAGAACTCTGAGCAAGCACTGTACAGTGTGAGAGTCTACTATAGCCAATTCTAACCAGCGAGGGTGATGACCCTTCTTCTACAGTGGTCAAAGTCAAACGAGCAAAGGTCATCAAAAATTGCCCTTTTGGCCACTGTAGCTTTAGTCTGGACTTCGAAAGGAAATTTTGTTTCATTTGTGATCACATGACCCTTGAAGTGTCTTCACTTTCTCACTACAGGGGCAAAGATGCCATTCCCAAGTTGCTCCTGGTAAGTATGAAAAATCAGTCACCTCAAGCAAGCTCATTTTTGAATATAAAATTGTTTCCAATAGTCAGTTTATGACCATGCACCGGCTAGTATAATTTCTTGCTCTTGGATTGCATGACTATGAAAACAGAGTTCTAAGTGATAATGACTGTTGCATAAAAAATCTCCGTATAGATTTCCGTACTCTAATCTTTAGCATGTGCTGACATACTATAATGTTATACCCAAAGAATACAGGATGATTTTGTATTTGCCTTGTGCTCAAGGTGGACCTGTGCTGTTCAAAGTCCTTCATTGATCGATATGTCAACCTCTCTCGAGCTAACTCGAAATCTCGTTTGATACTCAAACCATCCACACTTGTCATTAAATTTTCTGGATCTCTCGAGCTTGAGTAATTAAGGTCAAAGGGCAAGTATACTAGAAAGAATACTATAGCATACATGTACATGTACGATCCCCTAGGGTAACGGAACATGCGCAAACAGTGTGTATACCAGGCCCTTTCTCCTCGGCCTGGGGACGAGGCTAGTCAATAATATGATATGTACCTACTAGCATTTAGGTGGTGCACCAACCTGTAATCTCTCTATCTCGCTCTGCAATCTGCTGATCTCCGAGTTCTTCTGTTGCTGCTGTAGTCTGAGTTCCTCTCTCAATTCTTCCTCTCTCTGTCGCTGTCTCTCTTGTAGTTGTTGGACTGCTCTCATGTATTGGATATATCTTTGTTGGAGCTCTGCTCTGTGTGTTTGTTGCAGCTGGGACATCTCAGCCTGTGAGATTGTTTTACATGAACACCCGTGAATCATACATTAAGTATAAAATATTCATGGTCAATTTTGAAATCTATTGAAAATATAATATTTTTACCTGAACTTGCTCCAGCTGAGTATTCTTTCGTCGTATTTCCTCGTCTTTTTGATAAAGCTCTGCTTCACGCCTTTCATCAGCCGCCTGTAAGATCTGCAAATCAACAAATGTGACAATTTTGTGGCAATATCATCAGCCAAAATTAAGCTAGTTCCCAGATTAGCCAAGCTATAGATATTCAAGACCTTTAATTACCCCGCGCGCATGTGCAAGGGATAATCGGTCGTGTCGTCGTTGTCGTCGTTGTTGTTGTCGTTAGCAGAAAAATGCCATATCTCGAGGTCTAGGCACCTGAGCGACTGGTAAGCACATTGAATCAGTCAAATTTGATGAAAAACGGGCTTCAGTGTGTTTCGAATCAAGGGATATGGTCCACGAGCGTCACAAATAGTGCCTTTTTGTTAGCCTTCGTAACCACGCCTATCGACAGTGCCCACTCAATGCATTATGCATACAGGCCTTGTGCTTTCTACTCATGTGCATAACATTAAACATTATGAACTGGTGAAGGTTGTCAATAATGCTAATAGCACACGTTCAACAAAAGCAGATCTATAGATTGCGCACTTTGTGCGCGGGGTATGTGCTCTATAGAGCTCTAGTTAGCTATTATTAACCCTCGCAGCAAAGCGTAGTCGGAGGGTTACTGCAATCGTTTGGCGATTTTTGTCCGTCCGTTTGTCCGTCCGTCCGTATGGTAAGGGTTGTCTGAGAGAAAGTACGCATCTGAGGATTACCAGGCATCAAGGAAGAGTGGTCACGTTAAGTCTTGCCCAGTGGTATAATAGTGTGCAGCTGTGGTTGCCATTCTGTGCCTTGCTGGAATGCAGTGACAGTGTAAACAGGCAGTGGCTCTCAAGTGCATAATTCAGTTTAAAATTATAGTCACAGAGGCTTTCAGTTAATATAGTGACATAGGCAGGTGCCTTCCCACTAGCCTATATCATGCACTGACTCTGAAGAAAACTGGAGTACCTCAGGTGCAGGGTATGTATAACATTATGGTAGTATGTATCTAGTTCAATACTCCTGATATTGACACACTGAGATATGCTATAGATCTACATGTGCATTAATTAGTCATGCATGCGTGTAGCGGTGAGGGTTCTGCACTCCTGTGCATTCATTTTGATCAAGAAATTGTTTCGTAGCTACCAGTGCCGACCCTGTACTATATCTACCTTAGCTTTAGTATAGTCTAGCCAGTTAAGAGTGTACCTCAAGCTGATGCTGCAGTTGCTGTATCTCCTGGTCTTTTGCAGCCAACTGATTGAGTTTTTCTTTCTTCAAAGCCACTGCTGTCTTTACCTGCCTCATTGCATCAATTGTGGCCAACTCTCCACAAGGCCCTTCAATGTCTCCCTTTACCTCCTCCAGTGCTGTCACTAGCTGCTCTGCTGTGGGTCTCCGTGAGGGATCATTGTGTAGACAGGTCTTAATCAGATCCACAAGATCACTGAGACTCCCTTTCAGTTGGTCAAAGTAAAGCTGACGTCGCTCCACTTCAGAGCGACCCAACAACCTCCCTGAAGAGTCTGGATCAGCATAGTTAGGCTCCAGTAGGTCACCGGGAAATACCTATGCGCACCCATAATGAAAGAGGAGTCAATAAATTAATTGGAACACCCAAGAGACTCAATTTTCAGTTTAATACGCTTCATTAGTCTGACATTGTAAGTCATGTGACAAGCCTGGTGGAATTTGTAAGACTCTAATGCATGGTGGTTATACATGTATACCTGTAAAAGTGTAAAGAGAGTAAGGTGACCAAACGAGAAGATATCAAGGCTGGGGCCGTAGCGAGATGATGATGAAAGTGCTTCAGGAGGCATGTAGACCAGTGTCCCTGGTATTCGAGACAGCGTCCTAGCTAGCTGGCCAGGCTGTAGGTTCACGATACGCGAGTTTCCAAAATCTGTGATTTTGGCCACAAAATAGGATGTCAGTAGGACATTCTTTGCCGTCAGGTCCCTGTGGATGATTTGAGGACTGTGTTTGTGCAGGTAAAGGAGACCCCTGGATACGCTCTCCAGAATGGATCGCTTCAATGCTAGAGGGATATTGGGGACTGTCTCTAGTAGTTCGTCTAAACTCCCATCCAGTCTCTCCATCAGCAGCACAGGGAGTTGACAGTTGGGGAGGAAACACACACCCAGGAATTGGGTGATATTGGGGTGACGAAGGTCAGACATCAGCTGACACTCCTGCACGTACTTTCTGGCAACATTTTCTATTCCAGCATTATCAGCATCAATAAGAACTTCATGGATCTTCTTGCCAGCACATACCAGACCATTCACTTCAATCTGAAAGGAGGGAAAATACTGATTAATGAATCTGCTGATGGGCCATAGAATATATATAATTATTATGGGGAATGGGGCGAATCTGTGTTGAAGATGCGCCACTGACTTTTCTCTACTTGTATTTCTGCCCTTACCTCTTCAACTGATCCGTAGGAGCCTGTGCCCAGTTGTTTTCCAGTGGCTCTGCCTTCCAACACGTATCTAGCCAATTGGCGATTGTTGCGTAAAGCTCGAAGACGCCGCTCAGCCATTGTTCCATAAACCACACCCACGAAGATAACCAGCCACACCTCCATACGAGGTTTAAGTATTTTGTGCGCATGCGCATACCTCTCGACGATCAGAAATTAGTCTGAAGGGGGCTCGGGCTGGGCACGAGACTAGTCCGAGTTAGACACCGATCTGATAGAATAATTGGTACAAAATAAAAATTTAGATACAATCATACTAGGGATAATACTTGCATTCCCAATGAGGACTTAGCTAACCGAAGTATCTGAACTTCACAGAATTGATGCTATTTCTATCATTTGGCGTGTCACACCATAATCACCTCCAACACTAGCAATTCTCCGCTGGGTAGAGTAATGCAACCACTGCCCCATCGTTTGGTGGGAAATTCTCCAGCCTCGACCCAGCTATTACTGCTAGGCTGGTAGATATAGATGGTTGGTCTTTCCAGAATGCTTAAATTATACAGAGACTTGACGACCCTTTCCACCGCAGGCATTATAGTGCTAGTATTAAAGCCTTTTTGAGTGATTCGAAACATACAAACCAAGTATATCTATCGATTAGTTGTGCTTACAGCACACACAGATGTCTAGAACACGAGTTTTGGCTATTGTATCCTCTTGCGCATGCGCGCGGGTAATAGTACGTACTCAAATGGTGGGTGGGTGGAGTCATAAAGGTTCTACCGAGGACGCAGAGGACGAAGTAGCTACCTGACATCTTGAGTGGCTTTCTTTGAATCAGGAGGTAAGCTAATTTAGTTTTGATAGCTTCCACTTATTATATGACTATTTAACCTACGTTTTAATATATCGGGGATCGCCGTATCTATGATCTAGTGTCGCGGCGTTGCTCCCCCGCGAGACTATAGCTAGCTACTGCATGCTTTGCCAAACTGCAATCACGATAGCTAATTGGTTTATTGCAGTTCGCAGAGTGGATAATTATGAATACCCATGCTATATATAGCCTATAACTACCTTGGACTGCATAATTGGAAGTGATGACAACTTTAATATATAGAGGCCTGGCACTAGCTATAGAAATTAAGTAGCTGGCTACTAGCTAGTGACATTAACTTCCTCATTAAGAATTGGTAGTGCATGTGTGTAGCAGTGTAAACTGTAGTGAGGCTGTACGTCTTTCTGAGTCTGACATAGCTACAATCAGCCACCCACAGCCGGGTAGCTACAAACACAAACACACTAGACTCTAAGTGGTTATAGCATGCTAGCAGCTGGCACCAACACATGCACTCTTATAGTGTGTAGCAAGTTAATTTATCAGGCAGCTCAATCACGATTCGTGTGGTATAGCTATAATATTATTGTTATGCATGAATATGGTCATCATAAGCAGTCGGGCTTGCTAATATGTGACTATTAAGCTTATATAGAGCGGGCCAGCAATAACAAAATCACATGATCAGTTAGGATAACAATAATTATTACTATAAGGATCAGGATATGAATAACAATTTTAGCACTATACTGATATTCATACTATGCCCAAATTGGAACAGCATAGTGCTACTTACCTAATATGTAAGACAGTAATGGTATATTTATGCATATCCAATAACTGCTGAAGCATTAAAATTTGCAACAACATGCACATTTAGCACAAAATTAATATCAGATTCTATTACCGGTACTAGCTATAACATGTGTTATTACCAAAACATGATCATAGTTCCTACTGTAACACATATCATGGGTGGATCTAGGGTATATACCATAAAAGTTCAAGGCTAATTACAGTGCCACTCTAATGTAGCTAAGCGCCACTTGACATTTGATACTATTTCTATTCTAATCCATAATAGCGCAAAGTACTGTCAGGGATATGATAAGTAGCGCCTTAAGTAATTTTTAAGCGTTCTATAAATGGAGCGCCAAGTGCGATTCTGAATTAATTTTTTGGCGCTATAATTAGAACTTTTACAGTAGCTATAATAATTATTATAATTAATTGTCAGGGTGCCTGTAACCCCAACCTCCCCCAAGCCCTTTATAGAGAATGGCAATGACTTGCTGGATTTCTTGCTTATGATTTCTTGCTTATGAACCCAAGGCTTCAAATCAACAAACTACATCTGACAAACGTGGTATTAATGACACTATATATGAGTACAAATTATCTGGTAGCTATGCACCCTAATTATAAACCCTATATCATGGACTTCCGTATAATTAATTGGGCAGCTGATAATAGAGGTTGATCGTTTCCATCATGTATGTACGAAATCCAAATGTTTATCAAGTAATATTTTGTAGGCACAAACTCTTCATCATATGCAGTCGGCATAGTTCAATCATCATCCAGTATGAGTGCAGACAAAAGTGATAAAACAATGTACGTCAGTGCAGATGGAACAATTCTACGTGGAGAAGAAGCAATGATTGCTAGAATTGAAGCTGATGTACGTTCACTCAAAAATGAGCTACCCCCACCAACTTATCCTATTACTTTGAGGCTTCCAAATAGTGTCATGGATCCTCAATCACAAAATAATAGCAGTGAATCACGAGCAGCTACAGTAGAACATCAACTAGGAGAAGAAGATAGCAATCCCTCAAGCACAGTGACACCTAAAACAAATGAAGATAGTGGCATTGTAAAGGATTCACCAAAGTCTGATACACAGATTAAAAATTCAGATTCTGAAGCTGCTCCACATGATGGAAACGATAAAAATGAGCAAATTCTTACATCAACCATAGTAGAGAAAGTCCATTCAGATATCAATGAGAGCCATACTGACATTATCAATACTTCACCTGCAGAAAGTGACTCAGACAGTGCTAGTGTGAGTGAACGTGAAAGTGTAATGAATACTAGTGACGTATCAGACAACAGTTCAGAAGTGGATCAATCAACAGCAGAAACCAATCCTGTAGCTGAACTAAATATCAACTCCACAGCCAGTGATACCACACTCACAGAAAGCAATGCAGTAGCAACATCAGATAATGAAACAGATATGACCCCTCAAAGCAGCTCAGAATCAGGTGGTGTGCAACCTTCCAAAGTTCCTGTTGTAAAGGTTGTAAAGACGCTTGCCACAGCCGCCACTAAGATGGATTCAAAAATCAATAAAAGCGATATCAAGTCTAAAGACATCAAGGCTGCAGCTACAGCATTAGCAGGGTCTACAGGTGTGGATGTTAAAATAAACAATGTTAACTTAGCAGGTGCAAAAGTAGAAGCAAACGCTGGTGCAAAAACTCAGATAACAGCTGCAGAGGTGAAGGTATGGAATACTGACCTGACTGGTATCAAAGCCAAGGCATCAGCAACTACCGAAGTGACAGCAAACCCTGTGAAAGTAAAACTTGCAAGCAGAGAAGGAACAGCAGCTACTTTGGAATGTAAAGGATCAGCGGAGGCAAGTGCTGGAGGCCTGTCTTTAAATGCAGCAAACACAGGAGCCAATGTGGCAGAGGGAAGTCTGAAAGCAAGTACATCAGCCTCTGCAAATGCTGCAAAAATTCAAGCTGGAGGTGCAAATGTGAAAGGAGTAGGGGTAGGTGCATCGGCTAGTGCCTCTGCAGAGGCTAGAGCATTAGATATTAATGCTGGAAAAGCAGATATCAAGGGAATAGAGATTGGAGCCAGAGCAAGTGCATCAGCCGAAGCAACAGGCTTAGATATTAAAGCAGGAACAGCAAAAGTATCCGGAGGAGAAATTTCAGCATCAGCCTCTGCTAGTGCTTCCGTTGGATTTGAGTTAAAAGTGGCGAATGCAAAAATTAGTGGTTTTGATGGAATTGGGGCTCGTGCCTCTGTTGAAGCGAAACCAGGTTTGAGAGCTCTAAATGTTGATATAGGAACTACTGGTCAAACAGGAGTAGGTGTCTCTGGTGCATTTCAAGTTGCTAACATTGTATTCAGACCTGGAATGCCCAGTCTATCTGTAGCTCCTGCTCTTAACCTTGGAATTGGTGGAAGTGTAGGTGGGGAAAATAGAGGAGGAGGACGGGGAGGAAGTGAAGGTGGTGGTGGAGGTGGTGGTGGAGGTGGGGGTGGAGGAGGAGGAGGAGGGGGAGGAAGTGAAGGTGGGGGTGGAGGAGGAGGAGGGGGAGGAAGTGAAGGTGGTGGTGGAGGTGGGGGTGGAGGAGGCAATGGTGGAGGAGGAGGAGCGGGAGGAAATGAGTATGGTGGTGGCAGTGGAAGTGAAGGTGGAGGAGGAGGAAGTGGTGGTGCAGGTGGTGGAGGAAGTGGAAGTGGAGGGGGAAGTGCTGGTGGAGAAACTGAGGGTGGTAGAGAAGGTAGGGGAGGCACTGGAAATGGAGGAGGTGGCAACCTTACGGTATTCGCTGGTGGTCAAAGTGGACGAGTGGGATTTGTAGGAGGCCATAGTCACGGTGCACATGGATATGGTCATGGAGGAGCCATCAGAGGACATGGTCATGGTGGGAACAAACACAGTCAGGCTGGACACAGCAGGGGTGGAAGCAATCGTAATCATGGGGGCAGCTCTCATCCAATTGGCAGTCATGGAATACGCAATCAAGATCATTCTGGACTCAGGTACAGATCTAGAAGTCATGATCGTCATGGAGGACAAGGTGGTCAAGAACGCAACCAAAGAAGCAGTGATTTTGGTGAATCTAGCCATGGATATGGAGGAGAAGGAACTGTATATGGAGGATACCAAGATACAAGACATGGCCGGTATGATCTTCGTAACAAAGGAAGTGGTCGTGGAGATCATAGCAGTCATTTGAAAGGCCACGGTGATGAAGGAAAAAGTAAAAACACTAGAAGCATGTCAGTAAAACTTGATAGTGGTATAAAGACTGAAGGTCATGCAAAGAAGAGAGATCAGAGCAGTATGAAACAGAGTGACATGAATAAGAAGCCTTTGCAGTTTGATGCAGATCTTGGTAGAGGAGTAGCTTTGGGACTGGCAACGACGCTAAGCAAGTATGATTCTACCCCCAGTGATAATGCAATTCCAGTGGAAAAGAAAGGTACAACAGCAAAGGAAGACAAACCAGTTCACTTAAAAATGCTTGATTCATTACATAAGTTGTCATCTTCATCATCAAAAACACACAGGCTAGATGGTTCTAACAAGACTAAAGGAAAGAGCATTGCAACGAAGGAGCCAACTGAAGGAGAAATGCTCACTGCACTAGTCTCAAGGGAGTATGACCCTCTCTTTACTGAACTCAGAGAGCAAAAACCACCCTCTGAACATAAAACGGAGCCAAAGAAAATCCCAGAGTCTCGTGAAGATGCACTCAAGGACATACGAAAGAAAATAAAGTCTGCAAGCGAACAATTGGCAGACATTCGTTCCAGGAAATCCAGGGAGTATAGTGCAGCAAGTAAATCTCACACCTCAGCTTCAAATGCTAAGTCAGAGGATGAAGAGAGCCAACAGCAAGCTGAGGCTAAACCAAAAGAAAAACCATTCGGTGCAAATAGAAATATTCATACGTTGGGATGTTTTTCAAATGAAAGTTCAAGACCTATCAAGCGTTTTGGTGCTGAAGGACAGATAATGGGATTTGGAGATCAATAATGATAATAAAATAATATAACTTCATGTAGCTACTACACTAATAATATTATTATATTATTATAATTGGATTATTTATTATAGTTGATATGTTATTACTTATTATTATTGGTTCTTATTATAAAAATTAATACTATTTACAAATTTCCTCTATTTCAATCTCAACAATATTCAAATCACTAAGGTTATAGGTTAAGCTATACATATACATCTCGGATTAAGTGCATGTACAGCTAAAAAATTGATGTGCACAATAATAAAAAAGTTAAAAGTAACGAATGTCCTAGAAGATTACGGTAACTATTTTATATTAGCTATTGTCACTAGAGATCTGTTGAGTCAAAGGCGTATCGAACTGCCAAAATTACTGCAGCAGCAAAAGCAAGAACCACTGCCACCATAAGCAAGATCAGGTTAAACAGGACTAGCAGGTGAATGTTAGCCACAATGATCATTAAAATTGCAATTACAAACACCGCTGTCATTACGTCATCATCAGTGAAGACAGCCAGTTCTATCACTTCATTCTTACAATCGTACTTCAGCATCAAGCAAGCAATGAAGGCCACTAGAATTGCATAGTAAAGCAGACCACCGATGGCTGCACGTGGAATGCAAGCTGGAAAAAGGAATTTCTTCCATATCGGAGGAGCCTTGAACTGCTTAAGCTGCTTTTTTACTTTCTTGTACTGTGATTTCTCCACAAATTTTAGAGCTTTCTCTTTTGAGGCAGATGCACCCTCCCCTCCGAATACAGCTTCAGCAAAGCTCTCCCCTTTCAGTAGGGAGATCATATTGAGCCAAAAGCCAATGGAGAACTCCTTCATCCAGTAGTAGTTGACAGCGAAGAACGCCAAGACACCAGCAAGAGGAAGCATTCCACCAAGGACAATGGCAGTGATGAGAAAGGGACTGGCTTTAATATCATCATCATCATCGATCTCTATGCTGTCTGGCATCAATCCAGAACCACTACCAGAATAATCTGTACTCCATGGCATTGTTGCTATCGCTGATCCATCATCCATGCTCTCCAATAACATCATTGCTGACCCAATCCATCCTGTACTCTCCGACATGACATTGTTTCCAATCCTGTTCGTTGTGTTGAAGCTCTGTGACAGATTACTCATCAGTGCTGAACCAATTTCATCACATTCTGGCATATCTCGATTTTCATTTTGTATCTTAGCACCAATGACCAATATGACCATCAGATGAACTAGAATTTGTCCAAGCACATGTATACAGAATTTAATCAGGAGGGGTGTGTTGCTACTGCTGTCTGAGGCCTCTTGGTTGGATGGCATTCGAATGAGTGATATTACAGATCCTGCAACCATGAAGATTCTCATGAAGTATACGGAAAGGATTAAGTAGAATCCTCCGATCACGAAAAGACTAAAATCTGCTCGCCCTAGGTCACCCTCAGGGTTATAAGCTTGCTCGATAACAAAGGCAAATAGATCAAAGACAAGGAGTGGATACATTATTAGCTCGGTGAGAATATTTCGACTGAGCTCAAACCATGTACTGAAATGCTGCTTCCACTTATCATTGAGTTGGTAGCACTTTCTCGGGCCACTCTCATCACCATCATCATCCATTTCTTCAAAGTCGTCTAGATCCAATGTTTCAAGATCGCTTTGCTGTCTTCTTTTCTTCATTTTCTTCAGCATTCTCGAACATGCATGAATTGCTCTGGCGCAGCTTCCTAGCTGAAAGAAGTAGATGAAACCGTCCACGAAAGCTAAGGCCATGCTCACTGTAGCAAGCACAAAGTAGGCATAATTGAAAGCACCAGGATCATCATTTGAGAATATGTCCACCACGCCAATAGCAAAAGCTACAATGGAGATGGTCAGCTCGAGATAGACCCAAAGATCTTGAGTTATTGCTGGAAGTGCAGGAAAGATGATACCCTTCACCATATTCAAGCCTTGGTTGCTGGCTCTCTGCATCTCTGGTGTAATTTCTGTTGAAGGGACGATCACCTCCTCCTTTTTTGGAATTGGTTTATCGACCGGCTTCTTCTCTTCCTTTGGTTTCTTCTTGGACCAACACTTGAGGCGTTCGCAGCATTCTTCCTTCTCTTGGTCTTCTTCAGTGTCTGTGAATGTCAGAGCCGCTACCTGTTTCATGGCTTTCTTTGCCTGCTCTTTCTGCTTTGGAGGGATCTTTGGCTCCAGTTCAGGCGGCAGGAATGTGAATGGTTCCTCCCTAAGATCAGCGAGATAATAAAATAGTAGCTATAGCCATACTATTAGCAAATACAAGGTCGACATCATAGAATCCATGAAATATTTCAGAGCTAAAAATTTGGCTAGCTATAGACTGTTATAATAATAATATTATGGTGTGAATGCTAAGTAGGATAATAATACTATTAATATCAGTTCTCAATATTATTCCCTAACTAGCTCACTCAAACATTATTATTTATCAATCATTAGTGTTTATCTATCTCAAAAGCTATGTAGAGACTATAAAAATCAACATGGAGATGAATATAGACCTTTATTAAGATCTCCTCCTTTTTGATAGTGACCCTGATGTGTTCTGTGGCATATTCTGCTTGGAGTGCACATGGCTACACACGATGCTCATGCATGCCATTGTCTCATAAGTTGTTATCTATTTCATCTCTTGCTTATTTAGATTCTGCTTACCTCTCTTCTTCTGGTTCCTGCAAGGAAATGATAGGACAATGTCATACGATTAGGTTGTACGGAGTCATTGCGCATGCGCGTGATACAATTGCGCATGCGCACACATGCACACAATACAAACATGACGCGGAAGCGACTCGGTCCATCAACAAAAGGTCGTCTGGCTTCTCTGCGTCATCACGCTTTTTGTGAGGAAATCAATAAGCGGAAACGCTTGCTTGTTGTTTGTTGGTTGTTGTCACCTTGCAGATGATATTAAAGTTTGAACGAATCAGGCAATCCACTCTACGCTAGACTTTGGCTAGATATCCATCCAATCAATGACTCACCTCATCTGAAATGAAGATAATAGTAATAATGATAAGCATGCATATATACAACAGCAATTACTATTAGCTATAAGTACTTACTTTCCATCAGTGACGTTCCACTGAGCGGGTTGACACGCACGACAACGGTAGAACTCCTTGCATGCCAGGGCTCTTTGTCTGAAGTGCTAAGCCTAATGCTGCGATAATTTCCATTCATCCGAAATCCAAGAGGGTCATTATCGTCTGTTGTTGAATCATTGTCATCAGCCACACCGTCTTGATTGGTCTCCTGAGCAAAAGGATTCAAAGTATCATCCGGTGAGCTTTCTGTTGGAATCACTCTCAATCTTCTTATCTGATGGAGTTGGATTCCTTCATCATCCATGGCCAGGCTGCTAGAGCTGGAGGTTCTAAGAGACAGTGCCCCACTGGTTGATTCATCCCATTCTTGTATATTTTCTCCACGTTGCTGATCACTCATTGTATTAGTGCTATAGCTACTTGCTTAACAATGTCACAGTGCAGAAGTACTGAGCTATTACTACACTGTAAAAAGAGAACTGTCAGTTTGACATACAGTATGTCATTCTGGTTGCAGGTGAGTGAATAAAACGCATCACTTGCAGAGGGGAACCTCATAACAAATTAAACTTTTCCTCTTTGATATTGGTTCCCCTACACCACTGCAGTAATTATCTGAATCCATGTGTGTGATTTGTTCACTCACCTGCATCCAGAATGACAAACTACATGTCAAACTGACATTTCCCTTTTTGCAGTGTATAGAACTATCTTGTAGACCTTGAACTGATCACGAGCAAGACTCTGACTATTTTTATAGCCATGGAAGCATGCTAATCATACATGTTTGACGATTGGCCAGAATTAATGAGGCGCCACCAGACTGCATGACCTCCTGCTGCTAGTATCAAGAACACACCTCTAACTACAAATTCTCTAATCCTCATACTACCATCCATCAGAGGAGCATCAGAATGCCTCCTCCATGATCAATACTAGTCTAGTGCCCAGCCCTCAGGTGCATAATAATATTATAATTATAGAAGAGGCTGGGCGTGAGACTAGTTTAATACCTTAGTATACTAGGCATGCAAGGACAATAATTATTATTGTTGTTGCTCTACTGATAAGACATGCTAATTAAAATCAGTTGATTCTATCTTGCACGAGCACCATCCATAATTAACATTATCAACTCAATTGAAACCACAGTCAAAATTGTGTGTGCGTGCTACAGTGCATGCATGAACCAGGTTTTCAACCCAATAATTGGTTATCTCAATTTCATTTCGACATAACAAAGTTCATTGGAGACTCACTGGCCAAGTTACTTTCAGTAAGCAGAGTGCATGAATACATGCATGCAGAGGAGGATAAAATTAATTATTCTTAATGGCTGGTTAAGCCTTTAAGGTACTCATTTTTAACGTATATAGTTATAGTCTATGATTGTATCTGACTCCTCTGCATGAGTAACTACTGTTCCAGAAAATGCAAATTGAGTTGTTTACAATTAGGAATTTGGAATATTCAGACAATGAGATTTCCTCATGCTACATTATTATGGTTAATGATCTAGAAAGGAGGCATAAAATCAAGATAACCACATAATTATGGCCAAAATAACGATTAATTTCTTACAGTGGGCCGTACGTATACAAGTAACGATCACTAGATCCTATTAATAGCAATAGTTGTCACCATCATTAATTTCAACGTCTTTATGTTTCATGATCTGATTGAGTTTGCTTAATCCATACCAGAGTGAAATAAGATGATCCTGAGATCTAGCCACTGCCATGGTGCTAGTATATTAAAACATCCAGTTCGCATCAGATTCTGTGCAGGATCATGCATGTTACGACACATATTTGCGTCGTTACAATGCATACTCGTCTAGTCTATCTATAGGAACCAAAAGGAGTGATTAAATCCTGATAGAAGTAGCCAAACTTGAGCTGATTCGATTAAATTGATATTTAGGAAAGATCGCTGATTGAGGATGAAGCAGGATCTTGAGCTCTAGCCACTGGTTTGTAAACAACTAGTTTGTATCTGATTTTGTGCATGTTACTAGGAACCAAATTTATATTAGGAGTGATTGAAAGTATATAGTTAATTTTTGATCACGGGCTTCAGTAACCTATGTGGCTGCCTTTCTACGGCTATGGATATAGCTAGCTATAATATTATTATATAGAATTCATGACTGTAAACTGAGTCCTTATAAGTGATGTTTTGTTTATAATGCTCACCAATTTAAAAGTCCTGCAAAATCCCCTGATTTATAAAACATGGTTGTGTTATGCCCATAAGCCTCGTCACGCGGTATTAATTAAAACATAATACTATTTATAATTATTATGTGTACATTCAGTCAATTTACTATGGTATGCAATTTACTTAATAAGGTACATGCACTACTAACATATATTAAGAGTGTATAATATTACTATTATTATGGCAGCATACTATAATGATAGCTCTAGTTCTGACAGTGTATGTACGCATGTGGGGATTCATCAGAGTTATTATTCTATTCCAAACTATGGCTCCAGTTTCATCAACTTACTGAGCAGGGACTTTTTGTCCATAGCTCACGGCTGTAGGATTCTGTACATTCTGATCTACTGTTCCAGTCACTAACGGATATCCAGCTTGATATCCAGGTTGATGACCATAGTTGTATTTGGCCCCAGTTGCTGCAGGGTCACTGGTTACTGGCATGGCAGGAGCCTGACCAAAGGTTGTATCATAGCTTGGTGGATACACGACACCAGGTTGCCCAACTGTGGTTGGTTGTTGTACGAGCACAAAGGTCGGTCCGGGAGGTGGAGCTAACACTACGGAAGAGGGTTGAAGTTCCCTTGCTTCGTTGATGAGTTTTGAGCGGATAATTCCAGCAGATATTGCTGATACGATGAATAATATGGAGAATATGACACCAAGACCCTATTAATTTTATAGGAAGAGTAAGGAATGCATATTAGATATAGCTATCAATTTGTCATTCCAGATCCATTACATTGTCATTGTACTTACAACTGGTAGAGCGAAGATTGCGATGACAATGCCAGCAAAACCAATGAGAACTATTAACAGGATTACTCCGATAATTATGACACCTATTGTTGTTAAAACAGTTAGTCCAGCCATCACTGAATTCAGTATGACATCCTATGACAAAATATAAAGCATAATAATTATTATGGAAGCCACACCAGGAAGACAGATTTTTTTTACACATTACGGCACTTAGCTAAATTCGGGCTACTGAATAGCTACAAATTAGGCCCAACTCCCACAGATACATTCAGAATCTCTAGTCTACCCTCAGTCGTATTTAATTCGACCAGTTACGAGATTTAAGACGCCACTCCCTGTTTTTCAGTGTTCTGTATCATTACCCCGCGCGCATGCGCTAGGGGTAAAGCAATCGGTTTGTACGTCTGTTGTTACCCCGCGCGCATGCGCAAGGGGTAAAGCAATCGGTTTGTATGTCTGTTGTTGTTGTAGTTACCCCGCGCGCATGCGCAAGGGGTAAAGCAATCGGTTTGTCCGTCTGTCGTTGTTGTCGTCGTCGGCACGAAAATGCGCAAGGGGTAAAGCAATCGGTTTGTCCGTCTGTCGTTGTTGTCGTCGTCGGCACGAAAATCGCCAGATTTTGAGTTCTAGGCGTCTATGCATGCTGTAAGCATAATCAATCGATAGATATCGATGAAAAACTGGTTTATACGGGCTTTGAATTGCTCAAAAAGGCTTACTAGTGCTACAAATCGTGCATTTTCTGTTCAACATGCCTGTGGTTTATCGACCACACCCACTCTTTTAGCATGCTGATGCGACTGCGCATGCTCAACCTCAGTATTGGAAAGGGTCGTCAGGTAATAAAACAGCTCTGCCGCAGAGTGTTGCAGTAGTACGCAACAGAGGCTACAGAGCGCGCGGGGTATGTGCTCTACAGAGCTCTAGTTGTTGTTGTCGTCGGCACGAAAATCGCCAGATCTCGAGTTCTAGGCGTCTGTGCGTGTTGTAAGCACAACCAATCGATAGATATCGGTGAAAAACTGGTTTGTACGCGCTTCTAATTGCTCAAAAAGGCTTACTAGTGCTACAAATCGTGCATTTTCTGTTCTGCATGCCTGTGGTTTGTCGACCACACCCACTCTTTTAGTATGCTGATGCAACTGCGCATGCTCAAGCTCAGTGTTGAAAAGGGTCGTCAAGTCATAAAACAGCCTAGCTTTGCCCAAGTTGCAATATTGCAGAGTATTGCAGAGCGCGCGGGGTATGTGCTCTACAGAGCTCTAGTTGTTGTTGTCGTTGTCGTCGTCGGCACGAAAATCGCCAGATCTCGAGTTCTAGGCGTCTGTGTGTGCTATAAGCACAACCAATCGATAGATATCGGTGAAAAAATGGTTTGTACGCGCTTCGAATTTCTCAAAAAGGCTTACTAGTGCTACAAATCGTGCATTTTCTGTTCAGCATGCCTGTGGTTTATCGACCACACCCACTCTTTTAGCATAATAGTATGCGGATGCGACTGCGCATGCTCAAGCACTGTGTTGGAAAGGGTCGTCACGTCATGAAACCACTACATGTGTGCCTCATAGTGGCTATAGGGCGCGGTGGGTATGTGCTCTACAGAGCTCTAGTTACCCCGCGCGCATGCGCAAGGGGTAAAGCAATCGGTTTGTCCGTCTGTTGTCGGCACGAAAATCGCCAGATCTCGAGTTCTAGGCGTCTGTGTGTGCTATAAGCACAACCCATCGGTAGATATCGGTGAAAAACTGGTTTGTACGCGCTTCGAATTTCTCAAAAAGGCTTACTAGTGCTATAAATTGTGCATTTCTGTTCAGCATGCCTGTGGTTTATCGACCACACCCACTCTTTTAGCATAATAAAATGCGGATGCAATTGCGCATGCTCAAGCACGCTGTTGGAAAGTGTCGTCACGTCATGAAAACAGCTACATATATGCCTCAGAGTGTTGCAATACTACGTACGCTATAGTGGCTACAGAGCGCGCGGGGTATGTGCTCTACAGAGCTCTAGTTGGAACTGCATATGTAGCTACTAACTATCTTGGTCATGAGTGGCCTGGATCCTATATAATATTATGAGGCTGGCCACAGTAATTAACCTTTCACTTGATTATCTTAAAGTCATTCTCAGACTGGTTCTTGATCCTTGTATAATATGAACCCTTGACCACATCCCCAGTGGCTGCATAGTTCTAATGGTGCATGTGGTAAAGGTCGTCAATACACACATCGATGCCGGGGCCTCAATCGCAGAGATGGAGTCTAAGATCAACTTTCGACTTCGAGTTTCGATGCTTCAATCAAAGGAGATGAAGTCGACAGCACAGTACAGCTTCCGAACTTCAGATCGGTCGTGGCATGACGCGTGCTATAAATAGCACAAGGCTAGCTTTATTTATCCACGGGATTACGTCAGCCAAGAGAACGCGTGAAGTTCGGCTGGCATTACTTGTCGGAGAAAGTAGCACTCAGCTTTTAATGTATTCGCTGGATATGTATGTAAGTTAATATATGATTCTGTGGATTTTCAGGTCTCAGAAGTGTTCTGTAAAGGCTCTGAATTTTAGCGCTATGACGACATAGGTTACATCATAATTACAACATAATTACCTAATAATCGCAAAAAAGTAAATTTATACTGGGGATGTAATGAACAACTTGGAGACTACGTCCAGAGTCCCTCATGAATACGCCGCCACAAATTCGAACTAGGACACATCGACAAACTGCGCATGCTCCGTATACGCGTACAATATCGGGGCGCGCGGCTTGAGCCGGTTGACCTTCACCTGCCACGTGTTCGACTGAATAGGGAAATCCCCCCGAGTGCGAGCTCGCCAAAGAAAGCGAACCGAGAAAATCGCCATATCTCATCGATAGTCCACGATGTCTTCTACGCTAGGTTCGAATTCTGGGTCCCAACAACCTTTCATGCGCGCTAAACATTTTGAAACAGTTTCACAGGAATTACATCATAAGTTTCATCATAGGTTTCATCATCATTTCATCATCATTTCATCATAATTTCATCATAGCGAGAGCCGAATTCTTTGTTTCTAATTGGGACTCTGGACGTAATAATAATAGCTAATACATGGACTAAATTAAAATTAATAATATTATGGTAGCCACTCACCACCAATAGGCGAGCTGAATGGTTCACGTGATCAATCAAAGCAAAGATAATCATCAGGATCTCGTAGATTAGTATGATCACGGCTACAACAATTGTTGCCACTCCAATTCCATTGATACCACTATTCCTCTCTGGAAACAATCCTAGCAGAAGAGCCCCACCGATTAGTGCCAAGATTTGAAAAATCTGAAATCAAAATTTGAACATAATTAGCTATTTTGACTTATGGTCGTAGTTGAAATGACTCAGATTAGTATAGCTACAGCTATCACGGGCAAAAAAATGATTGGAGCCTTATAGTCTAGTAGTTATAGCTTACCAAAACAATCACCCTCACAGTGATTTCTGCTGCCTTTAGTGACGCTGACATTCTACTTCAGTCTGTGTAGCAATACAATTATTATCAGAGTAGGTGCAATCTTTTAGCTGATACTGAGCTAGCCCTACTGTAACAGTAACTGTTATTAATAACTAATAGCCAGAAAGAAGATACTGTTACTGTCCTAGACTCTGTAGACTTAGCTATATAGTATAGTAATGTTGTGGGCCAGGGTATTACACAACACTTTAATTAAATTCCAGTCACCTTATATGAAGGACAAAGCATTTCCTGTAATACTATGCTGACCTTGCCAAGTGATACTGAGAGTTCAGCCTAGACTAGACTACACAGTTACTGTATTGCACCAATAACATATGACATCACGACTTTGATCTTTTTGTATGGGTGTTTCCCGTGCACATAAATCTGAATCCTTGTAATACTGTAGCTGCCTAATGAAATCATTTCATGCAGAGATATGTGACCTATTAATCCCATGACAAAACCAACCATATAGGTATATTGTGCTGACAACTGTTAAGACCACCATTACCAAGTACAACCTTTGAACTATTGCTCATGTAAATCTATTGTTATGAGCCAAAATGTACCCAGATCATTCAATCATTCCACTATTTCCGCTATTCCACCATTCCATGTTCCATTAAATCTATACACCCTAATTCCATATATTATTAAGCTTAGTGCCTAATGTATTCATGATATCAATAATAGTATAGCTATTGTACATGGGCTGGTTCAGCACCGATATTAAAGAGTGGTATAAATTTTAATGAAGATCTAGGAATCTGAACGACTCACAAGAAAATTAAAACAAATCGGTCGAAAAATTGCTCATAGCTATACTAGATATACAATGTCATAATATTATTATCCATGGCCGATCATGAATCTCAAAGGTCATCAACTTTTAAACTTGCTGGTGGGCAATCTGCTGTAAGATGTGGATTGGTATCAGCGGCTGGAGAGGAGGATTGACGACCCAATTCTCTCGATTCTTCATGCACTGAATTTGAAATCGATGAGCAGGTCATCCAAGATATCACAGCAGACGCGACGAAAGGTATTCCATACAAAATAATGACAATCTGTACAATGAAATATTTTAAATAGTTAATTAGTAAAAAATTTAATAATGAGCAATAACTTACAATTGCGGGTAGAATGACGAACAGAAATATAGTTAAGGGACTAGGGGCATCTGAGGCCCCATCACGTCCGATACTTGAAAAGTTCAAGGATACTATTATGATGATGATAAGCATCACAATAAGTACTCCAACCATCGCGAAATTCACTATTATATCCTGCAATAATAACAATTTATAGAGAAGAACTAGGGATAAATGCATACTATAATGGTATGATTCATTGTTCAGAGTTTCATCCAAATCTTGAGTATACACTATTGGGACTGGGGTGTCAGTATTGGCATAGATACTAGAGCAGTAACTATAGTGGTATGATCATTGAATCAGATTTGGCTGTACTAGTCCCTAGCTACGTGGAGCTGTACATGCCATGTAGTACGTCTATAGAATCTGATGGCAACTCACCACTATGAGACGTATTCGATGGTTGATACTATTCACAAAGACAAGGATGATCATGATGATCTCATAGGTCAACACTAGCGTAGGCTCTCCAACAGCGACCGCTCCAGTGCTGCTGTAAATCACTGCGCTCATGTAGGTCAGTGCCAAGAGAGCAAGGCCACCGCCCAATGCCATGGTATGGAGAACCTGAATGAATGGATTAGTAGAATTGAAATTACCAATTATTATTAATAGGGCTTGTGTGTATGTGCTCATTATCCCCAGTGCATGCCCCACCATTACAGTATAATAATTTATTATTATCATAGTAGCTAATATAATAATATTATTATAATTCAAGATTATCCCCCCACCCTCGAGCCCGGACCACCACTATCTCTCTCCTGGGCGGATCACCTAATGATAGACTTTGACAAGGAAATTGTTAAAACTGATAATATCTTCCTATTTAGGGTTGGGCATTTGATGCAACTCTGTTAAACCCTATTTATAGAACCACGCAGCAGCTGCTGTAGCTATAATAGTGGCTCATAAAAGTAAGTCTATAATAATTATGATTCGAGTCATGCAGAATTGGACCTGATAGCCAGTAGTCACATAGGTGAGAGTTCTGTAATGATCATTAGCAGCCTATTACAGGTCCACATGACACCAAATTTTAATATTATAAACCATCCCTGGTTTATGTACAGATAATATAATAGCTCCCCATTGTAAAATCGACATGTAGCTACTAGCCAACCTACCATGATAACAATCCTCACGGAGATCTCTCTTGCCTTGTTTGGTGATGACATACTGGCCTGCAATATTATGCTCTGTGTCGATGTTGATAATCTTTATTATTACATACAGCCTCTTTCTGACTGAGTTTCAAGGACCGTGATGATCAAGTCTGAGATGATGGCATTCAGTGCTGCTGTGCAGTACGTTGTGCACGTCCCTATACGGGAGGCCAGGGTACAGTACTCGACCCATTAAACCTTCTACTCTAGTTCTAGAACCGAGGCTGCTCTACAATAGGGCGTGTCAACTACGGTGCATACAGTACATATTAAATATGCATCGCACTGCCAAGAATGCAATCATGCGGTGACCTCTGTAGGGTCAAGGTTTACAATTAGTGGGCGGGTTAATTAATAATACGCGCATGCGCGCATGCGCTAACTAGTGGCCATTTATATACGAATATACACACTTGATATTATGAGTATTAATAATACAGAACAGTACTATATTATGGGGGTGAAAAATTAATGCAATAATAGTTATTAATAGTGCAGCAACCACAACATAACTACAGTAGGGCTAGCTATATCAACACACAAAAAAGCTCTACAAGAACCAAGGAAAATCACGAGAATAATTATGACATTGTATGTATACTATAGTCCTATCATATCAAATTGTCAAACTGGCAAAAAGAGGCCATAATGTTCATTTTTTGTGTACATAGTTTATGATCCAACATCCAATATCCTTTTTAATTAGTATCACTGCACGTAGAGTTCCAAAAGGCTGATGGGTGTGTCCTCAATAATAGCGGATTCTGTTCCACAAATGCGGGTCTCGATATCATCAGTTGTTGGATTAGCGAGTGTCACACTAAACCAAGGCGGAGTCTTCCCATCACTACAACACTGACCTTCACACTGCTGGCCATCCCAGAGAGGATCACTAGTATACCTCAATACATCAGTATTTTCGAATGTACTAGATGGATTTCCAGATTCGCAGTAGTAGTTGTTTCCAATATATGATGGTGGCATTTGAGGTGTAAAAGATGTGCCAGCTAGCACACATGGACAGCTAAAGATTTCACCAGAAATAATGAGTTGCTCCGATAAACCAGCAGCATAAGTCCAGATATGTGTGCGTGGTGAAGATCCATAGGTAATACTCACTCCATCAACGTATCCAGTATTTATTGATTATCGCTGATTTTGAAATACGTCAGTACCTCCAATCTGGTATCCAATAACCTGTCCACAAACCTTGCTATACTGGCGACTGTCACCACTAGCAAAACTCAAGCTTGAGCAGCTAGATTGTCCCACGCTGCTAGGACGTCCGCAGGCTCTGATGCCATTGGCAGAGTACAATCTCAAAGATGGAGGGCACTGCTGTGTAGGATCACTCATATTGAGGTAGGCCACACGATACCACTGCCCAGGTCCACAGCGAGTGCTCACAGTAATATCATTTTCAAATTGCTGTATTGCACTCGAAGTAGCACTCTGTAGACTTCGTCGAGCTACATCTCTGTCTTCTTGCGAAGCACAAATTCCTGGTTTTATGGCAGGAATGACTTGGAGGCACGTTGAGTTTTGTGCAAATACGGTTACTACATGTATCTTTGTGAAGAAAGCTATCAAGAATACTATCTTCACTACCAACATATTGGCTACTGTTCAGCTGCTATGTATTACTTGCTGATCAAAAAAGTCACGTTTATAATTATTAATATCGAGGCAATTGGTACAATTTGAAAGCATACACGCAGTTCCATGAGTCCCAAAGCATAGCTAATACTCTAGGGGTATGTTGTCATGCAAAAAACACTCATAAATGCTGTATACTTGTATGCCTTGCTCTGATATGTAAACATGACACAGACTTAGCAAATTATCAGATTCTGTCTAGCAGCTAAGCTGGTTTATTATAGGCTAGGTAATATTGCAGTATTAGTGCTATGGACTGATAAAGTGGATTTTACTATTTTTAGCCTATGGATTTGAATTTGCCAGGTACCAGTTACATGCCCTCCCCCTTTGTGAGCTCGCCACTATGAGTATAGTGAATATAGCAGTACAAAGGCACAAACAGAGCTAATTCCCAAATGGTGCTCGTAAAAACATGCAGCTATAGTATATAATTAGCTATACAGATGAATTTTTTGACTGGTATATTAATAAATAATATACCCCGATTTTGGTCCATCTTGTATTCAATTTTTTGGACCACCTCTATCTCCCACAAACTACAGTACCCTTCGAGTTCGCACATGCGTCGAGGGTTAAAGTATAGAAGTTGCAGAGTACAGTTGGGATGTTAATATAATAATACAAGGAGTGAGCTCGCCAAGTTGTAGGGTAGCTTTAGAAGCTAAGCATATTTATATTACATTCAGAAGTTAATGTTTACTACGTACATTCTTATACATACATAATACTGTAATGTAGTGTTCCCAAAATGGCTAGTCCAGACAAAAGCAGAATTTAACATGCAATAATATTATTTCTAATATCACTGCACGTGGAATTCCATTATTCTGATGGGTGCATGTGTCCTTGTTTGTAGTGGACTCTGTTCCACAAATGTGGACCTCGATATTGTACTATTAGCTAATATAGCGAGTGTTGCAATTAAGGTGGAGTCCTCCCATCACTGCAGCACTAACCTTCAGGCACACTGCTGGCTATCCCAGAGAGGATCACTATACTATGAATACTTTAGATCATAGCTGTAACAAATACTGCAATTTGATTGGCCAACGACAGGTATCTATTATAATATCTCATAGTCACCTACAAGCTTCTCATAGTCACCTACAAGATTTTCATAGTCACCTACAAGTTTTGCCCTCTGGCTCTAGCAATACAAAGCTATGCGATCTAAACTTGTTAGACACTGTTTAGTCTGTTTCTATGTGATTTAGAAGACCTCAGGGCTCTCATAGAACCCTCGCTTCACTCGGGATTCTATATAGAGTCCTTCGGTCTTCTAAATCACATAGAAACCTCCTAAACAGTGTCTAACTAATATCAAGAGTATATAATAGAAGAGAGTGTCCTACTCCAGTATAGTATAGTACAGTGTAACAGCTGTTAGGCAAGGTTATGACCTTTATAATCACATTCATGCTTGTGCCAGTGGGAAGCCATGCAAGGCGCTAGCGTGCACACTACACTGCACTAGTAGACAGCTTGTATAAACTGTTAGGTATGAATAAAGGTAGGATATAGCTATTATATTGGGCCCAACAGAGATCAGGTGTGATTAGAGTAGTAACATTATTAGAGAAGATGCTGTTCCAGTTGGTATTGTCTAACATCAGGCAAGATCGAAATTGGCTAGAGAGTAAGTACCTCCAGATTCTTCTGGGGCCAGACTTAGGTCTTCCAGGAGGATTACATATATTATACAGAAAGAACTTACAAACCAAGGTGGTCGGAATTACACAAAGCAGGAATTAATAGTAGCACAACTGATTAAATCTGCAGGAGTCTTAAACCCATAGCTAGCTATAATATTGTCCAGTGGGCTTCCAGCTACCTGACCAACAGGTCGATACAAAATATTATTAATGATTGTCATTCAGGAAGCAACCTGTTCTGTCCTTCCAGTTTTATCAGGGGTTCCGCAAGGCTCGGTTCTGGGACCCTAATTTAGCTACATTGATGACGTTTCAAAATTTAATGTTCTACCGGTATCAACAGAGAGTACCCTATCACTTTTCGCTGATGATATATGCCATCAGATTTGTTCAATCACGCCTACTCTATTATTCAATCTGACATATCCGCTATTAGTAATTATGGATCTGAAACAATTTTCTTTCTCTCCAACCCACAAATGCTCTGCCATGCTTCCCAAGCAGGGGTGATAACTCCTATCCTCTATGTAGAAGACTCCCCACTTTCTTATGACATTTTATCTTCTGATAAGTACCTGGGGATATGACTAAAATACTAGCTAGCTATAGGTCTATGGTGGATTATGGATATTGGGAAATACAAATAGGCTCAGACACTATACTTGTGTTAGACATAAACTTAAAGCTAGTGTTTGAATCATGATTATGAAATAAAGGGTGATGGGGATTCATCACTTAAAATCACCTAAGAAGACAAATTAGAAAATAATGCTATATCAATGGATGAATACAAGTAGTATCAAAAACAGAGACAGAGGAGCTAGGGGGACGATAGAAAAGAGCAAGTTAGAGCAACCCTAGAAGGACGAACATCAATAGAAATCATAATAATTATCTCAAAGTCAGAGAAAATAAGTTGGTGAGATGCTGCGTGATATTATTATAATCTGCCTTGTTCTTCACTGCAACTCAATTTAGCTATAGCTAGCTAGCTAGCCAAACAATAAGGCAAGCCGTAGCTAATACCAGATATTAAAAGTGGTGTGTATGCATTTTAATGAATTTAGAAACCAGTTGAAAGAAAGAAATTTAGCTATTAGCTACAGTAACTGATTTTGTCAAAATCATGCATGCTGCTATGAGCAGATGTGATGGGACAGTGGATTGGGTCACTGGCCTGGACTAGCTATGCTATGACCGTTTTGTATGAATTCATTTAATGATAATATTATTTTATAACCCTTCTTTTTTATTCTCATGCAGTCTCTGTGACACAGTGGAAATGGCTGATATTGGCTCTGAATATGGAGTTCCCCAGCTCAGGTGTAAAGTTAAACAGGAGAAAATGGAACGTGACAAACGTACTAATGATTATGAAGAAACAGATGCTGAGGCTTGTGAAGTTGCTGCAGCTTCAATAAAGGTCTCAACTGAAGGTATGGGGAATTTAATTTAGCAAACAGTAGATGCATGCAATGGTGCCATTCCCGAGTAGGGGTAGGTAAATTGTGCTAATTTTTTGCCTATAATGCTATAACTCTCAAAATTTTAATGCTCAAAAAATCCATCAAAAAGTGCACCTATAACTACATTGCCCATTATATGCTCAAATTGAACCAGCTATCTCTATCAGTGATTGGCACTATACTATGCATTATCTCAGCTTTATTCAAATTATTATTATGTATACGTATGAACACAAATCGTCGATATTATTATAAACAGTACAATTGGCTATTGTAAAAATTAATGTTTCATAATCATTTTTAATTCAGGGCCCAATAACATTAATATTGTAGCTGAAGGCCTTCATATACTTCGATAAATTATGACACAAAATTTAATAATAATTGTTACAGCTGGTAAGTACTATTATGGAGTATCCATCATGAATGGGAAACAATTAGAAGCTGGGACATCCTCCCCTGGTGTATTCATCTGCCTTATTGGTGAAAATGGCCACTCGGGAAAGATATACCTCCAAAGCTACCTGTCGCTGCTCACAAGCGTCATAATTAAAAAAGGCATGTTGAACGATGTTATTATTGAAAGCAGTGAAGATCTTGGAGAGATATCGGTGGTGATTCTTGGCATTGAGAAGAGCTATCTTCCGTATTCTGCATGGTACGTGAATGAAGTCGGGCTCTACAACTTTCAGAGCAAGAAACATGGTGCCTTCCCATGCTACCACTGGATTAGACATGGAGACAGCGTCAGCATCATTTCTAAAACTGGTAAGTATTAATCCCATGTAGCTACCTTTATTTGAGAGAAACTTTGCCTGTGTGAGATAGTATACTTATATATACTGTAACATGGAGTCTATCCTCATTCAAGCCTCAAAGTGTTTATACTAGCTGCCAGAGTCCATGCATGTCATCAGCTATTAGTGAACATCTATTATATAATACTGTAACCAATTATTAATAAACCAACATTAACTCTCTTTAACTATTATCTAGCATAATAATATATTATTGTATTCTCACTGTAAGTAATTAGTTACGTCACCGGGTGCACACCCGATTAGCCGTTTATTTTTGGCTATTGTGTATCCCTTGCTATTGAAGCAAGAATTCTTATAGATAAAAAAACAGTGCTGGATGAATCTTTAATGACTCAGAGTATTGAACATAGCATAAGCAATTATGGTGTAGGACATTTCAGCTCATGTCAGAGCCTTTATTAGCTAATTAGAACCTGGTATTAACAGATAAGAAGACATACAAAATTCCATATTATCAGGACTGCACCCAAGTGAGACATGTACGATCCACTGAAAAAACAAATCAGATTCTTTAGAACACGAGCAGGTAGTGATGAAATTGTTTGATGATAAAAACGGGATTGCTTCCATGTTTATAAACATGCATGACCACAACATCATGATCACCTGAGATGAAGCCTCTGTCATAAATTCGGAGATCTCCAACTGCATGTAGACAGAGCTAGAGTCCAACATCAGAAGCAATAAAGCGGGAACGATGAACTTAGATTGTGGTAAGGCTCCCATTCATCTCTGCCACTATGCAAATGTCATTTTTCTCATTTTTATCCCAGCTGCTTTTCTTTTCACTCTCCGTTGCATGTGCAATGAGAATCTGATAGTGACAAAGGCTCACAAGCCAAAACGACCTACACCATTAATGTTTATTATCAATGCGCACACTAAAGATTTGAATTCATCTAACACTTTAATATAACTGAGCCTACAATATTAAGGTTTATATAGAATTAAAAATAATGTCATGGAATGGTGCACTGTCCCATTTATTTTTTCCAATTTAACTTATACAGCCACCATTAAGCACAGTGGAGGAGATAAAATCCTCCTCACTCAAAGAAAAAGCCAAGTAGAGAATAGACGAGTGCATTATGCTTGGCAGAAATTACCCGACACTGGCCTGCCATCATGTATTCATGATAAATGGGTCCACATCCAGGGCCTTGCCAACGAGCTTCCTGTAGATGAGAAGTTTCAGTTGAAGAAGATGTTTGATTTCACGGGAACTGCCTTAGAGGATAGTGCTGTGCTTCTTGAGAAATCAGCCTTAGAAGATATCACAGATTTGCATGACTACGAGAAGCTGGCAGCTGTTCTTGGAGAGCATGAACTGTCAGTCTACAAAGGTGGGAGGTGGATGACAGATGTCGAGTTCGGTAGACAAATTCTGAATGGAGTGAATCCCGTAGTGATTGAGAGATGTACAAACCTTCCACCCAACTTTCCAGTGACAACTGACATGGTGAAGGGATCTCTCAATTGGGGGAAAACCCTTGATGAGGAAATGAAAGTAAATAAATATAGCTACTGCATGGATATTGGTTATACTGACAGTTCTACCAGGGCCTATAATATAACAGCCGTTGCCATAAATTAGTTAGTTAGTAAATTGATGCAGCAATCTGCATATCAGTACTAATTAGCTAAATCATAGTGGTCCAAATTAAATGGTCCAGGAGCTTTCTTCTTTCGTAGAAATGAATTCTTCTTTTTCCTGGAATATTAGTAACTGTTACATCCACACATACAATATGTGCATATAATTATAATAAACTGACATTGAGACCCTTTCGTATTAAACTGCAGTAAAAATACTCGTTAATACATAATTATAGGATGGGCATGTCTACATCTGTGACTTGAAAATCATGGATGGTCTTCCGACTCGAGAAGGGCAGTATTGTGCTGCTCCTATTTGCCTGTTGTATGTCAACGAGTATACGCAGTTGATCCCCATAGCCATTCAGCTCAAGCAGAAGGCTGGTGAGGACAACCCCATCTTCCTTCCCAGTGATCACCACTTCGATTGGTTGCTTGCCAAAATCTACTATCAAAGTGCTCACTTGCAGGTAATTTAAAATAGCTGTATACCTTTAAAATTCACTTGCTATAAGCTATATTTTGTGCTCACACAGTGGAAATGCAATGTATATAGCTATAGCTATGTTATATTATGCATAGGAAATTTAGCACTTGCAGATACTGTGTTCCTAGCAGCTCGAATTGAAAGCATGCATGCAAGTTGGTTTAGCTTGTGCAACCATCTTCTGCAGTCACGGTCCGAAAGAGCTTTAGTCTTAAACTCTTCAACACCAAAGAATGAAGCAATACGATGCAAAACTCTTAGTGCATTGCAATTAATAACAAGCCTAAATGTTGCAAGCTAAGCCATATGTACATGTATACCAGCAACTGTTATTAGCAGGGTTTGTCTAGATCTAGAGTAGCGCTAATCATAAGTCTTAGCATGCATTGCATCCATAATTATGTAACAGTTACATGCGTATGCGTACCATAAATGTATACAAAGAAAGTAAAGCCAAGAAGCGTAGTTAGTACATTGCTAGCTTAATAATGGTGCGTGGTCACCAGAACTTCTAAATAAAACATTCCCAATGAAATCCACACAATGCATATCAGATTCATGATTGTCACAACAATAGCTATAGAAGCCTAACTTAATGACACCATAAACCTGTTTTCAACATATAAACCAGGTAGCTGTATGTGTTGCAGTTACCTTGATAACAGTCACACATGCATACACAGAACAACTATGTACTGTAACCATTGCTCATGCACCGAGGATTAATATTCAGTTAATATGTTGCATATTAAGCAATTTTAGTACATTGTCGACCAGACATAGAATGCAAAGTATTTTCAGAATTGAAGTATTATAGCTATTAATCTTATCGGGACCTATTGGAGACGTACAAGTACAATAATAAAAGCTATAGCTATGACTAAACTTGAATTTTCATTTTTTAGTTTCACCAGCTGTCCACTCACTATTTTTCTTGCCATGCTGCTATGGAGGCGTACGCTGTGGCTACCATGCGTAACCTTCCTGATCCTCATCCCATCCTTAAGCTACTTCGGCCTCACTTTCGTTACACCTTGGCCATCAACACAGCAGCTAGAGCCACTCTTATCAATGATGGTGGCATCCTAGACCAGCTTTTCGCCATTGGTGGAGAGGGAAAGGTGAAATTGTTGCAACGTGTTTCCAATCTCTATCAAGTCCAGTGGACAAATATTGTCCAGTATGCTCAGGAGCGTGGAGTTGATGATCCTGACAAGTTACCTGGCTATTACTATCGAGATGATGGCACCAAAATTTGGAATATAATGAGCAAGTTTGTTGAGGGAATAGTCGATGAATTCTACAACACTGATGAAGATGTCAAGAACGACTCTGAAATTCAAAGTTGGGCTAAGGATGTGTACGCAGACGCTTTTCCTGGCTTTGGAGCTAAAAAGTCAGGGAGCCATGGTTTCCCCCAAGAGATTAATACCAAAAAAGAGCTCACAGAGTATTGCACCCTCATCATATTCACTGGCTCAGTTGAGCACGCTTCCATCAATTTCGGTCAATACGATATGTATGCATTCGTTCCAAATGCCCCTGCTACCCTTTGTCTTCCTCCACCGAGCAAAAAGGGAGATGCTGACTACAATAAGCTTCTAAGCACTCTGCCTGATAAAACAAGCACAACTCATCAAATTACAGTAGCCCACTTACTGTCTCAGTACAGCCACGATGAGGTAAGTACATACTTTGAGTGCAACAATAAAATTAATAATATATTTGGGAGAGAATTTAATTAAGTTGGCAATTTGGCAAATCAACAGGCCGTGCACCTACCAAAATTTAATATTATGTCACAACATTCAACTGTGTGCACCTTACTTATGGCACAATCTGCATGCTGCATTGCAGTTTTATTGCCAAACCACCAAGAATTAATAAATTCCAACTTTTCCATATTACATTACTATGATGCATGTAATGCTGTGAAATTTTTATCACATAAATTTAATGCTAGATATTTTTGGGTCAGTATCCATCAAGCATATTCTCAGAGAAGGCCGCACAGCGTCTCATCAAGCAATTTCAAGCTGATTTGGATGATATTTCTGAATACATTCAGAAAAGAAACAAGGATCTTGATGTGCCTTACACCTACATGCTTCCTGGAAAGGTTCCCAACAGTATTACTATTTAAATGAATTATACCAAAACTAAACAGTAGTTAACTTGTGCAATCTCTTTAATAGTATACTATAATATTATTATGGCATGTGTGCACAACTATACATTGTAGTCTGATTGGAAAAAGTATAACAATAATTAGAATTTCATTACCACTTTCCTGTAATCTGATTGGTCAATAGGAGGTAACTTAGTAGCTTAGGTTTTACTTGGGTAATTACTTAGTTACATGTACTTAATATAAATTTGGCCAATACTATATTATAGGATCCATGGTAATTTATGAGAGCTCCGGGATCCAAGGGAAATAGCTGTACTACTATAGCTGTATAACTTAGCTCACCTCAGTCAATGGGATCCACAGTAGATATTCAGCATCCCTCTGTCCCCTTATAAATTTAATACCCTCACTACACTCAGGTGTCATGGCTTGGGACCATCAGGATGTTAAATACTGTAGATCCCTTATCCTCGGTGTCTAACTATTTTAATAAAAATTTGCACACTCTTCCCACTATACAAAGCGGATGTGTTATTATGTGCATGTGCATATGCATACACTGATCAACTACCTGCACCCATAGCTATATACATTACGTCCAGAGTCCCGATTCGCAAAAAAGAATTCGGCCTCGCGATGAGGTAATTATGATGAAATTACGATGAAATGATGATGAAACCTATGATGAAACCTATGATGTAATTGCTGTGAAACTGTTTCAAAATGTTTAGCGCGCATGAAAGGTTGTTGGGACCCAGAATTCGAACCTAGCGTAGAAGAGATCGTGGACTATCCGATGATATCCTTATGGCGTTTCTCTCAGTTCGCTTTCTCTAGCGAGCTCGCTTTCAGGGCAGGGGGATTTCCCTATTCAGTCGAGCACATGGCAGGTGAAGGTCAACCGGCTCAAGCCGCGCGCCCCAATATTGTACGCGTATACGGAGCATGCGCAGTTTGTCGATGTGTCCTAGTTCGAATTTATGGCGGCATATTCGTGAGGGACTCTGGACGTAGTCTCTAGGTTGTTCATTACGTCCAGAGTCCCAATTAGAAACAAAGAATTCGGCTCTCGCTATGATGAAATTATGATGAAATGATGATGAAACCTATGATGAAATATATGATGAAACTTATGATGTAATTCCTGTGAAACTGTTTCAAAATGTTTAGCGCGCATGAAAGGTTGTTGGGACCCAGAATTCGAACCTAGCGTAGAAGACATCGTGGACTATCGATGAGATATGGCGATTTTCTCGGTTCGCTTTCTTTGGCGAGCTCGCACTCGGGGGGATTTCCCTATTCAGTCGAGCACATGGCGGGTGAAGGTCAACCGGCTCAAGCCGCGCGCCCCAATATTGTACGCGTATACGGAGCATGCGCAGTTTGTCGATGTGTCCTAGTTCGAATTTATGGCGGCGTATTCATGAGGGACTCTGGACATAGTCTCTAAGTTGTTCATTACGTCCAGAGTCCCAATTAACAAATCGATTCGGCCTCGCGATGAGGTAATTATGATGAATAATGATGAAACCTATGATGAAATTATGATGTAATTGCTGTGAAACTGTTTCAAAATGTTTAGCGCTCATGAAAGGTTGTTGGGACCCAGAATTCGAACCTAGCGTAGAAGAGATCGTGGACTATCCGATGATATCCTTTTGGCGTTTCTCTCAGTTCGCTTTCTCTAGCGAGCTCGCTTTCAGGGCAGGGGGATTTCCCTATTCAGTCGAGCACATGGCAGGTGAAGGTCAACCGGCTCAAGCCGCGCGCCCCTATATTGTACGCGTATACGGAGCATGCGCAGTTTGTCGATGTGTCCTAGTTCGAATTTATGGCGGCGTATTCGTGAGGGACTCTGGACGTAGTCTCTGAGTTGTTCATTATCTCCCCAGTAGCAATTTACTTTTCTGTGGTTATGAGGTAATTATAGTGTAATTATGATGAAACCTATGGTGTAATCTCTTAGGTAATCTATGAGGTAACTATGAGAAAATTCAGGGCCTCGCTGGAGCCTTTCTGAGACTTGAAAATCAGTAAATATGTAGAGTATCTTACGCGTGTATCCAGCGAATAGATTACAAGCGGAGCGCTACTTTCTCTGAGAAGTACTGTTGGTTGAACTTCACGTGTTTTCTTGGCTTACGTAATGCTATGGATAAATAAAGCTAGCCTTGCGCTATATATAGCACGCATCACTGCCACGAGGGGCTGGCCCGCGCGCGACTGCAGCAACGTGACCAACCTGAACTTCGGAAGGAATACTGTGTTGTCGAGTTCGTTTCTGTGATTGAAGCATCGAAACTTGTCGCTATCAAGGTTGAGAGTCGATCTTAGACGCCATCTCCATGATTTAGCATAGTCTGGCGGGCCAGCCCCTTCGCAAGAGGGGGCTGGCCCGCCAGTCTTGCGAAGGGGCTGGCCCGCCAGACTAGATTCAGCATCGATCGATGTGTACGCATTCCATTGACGACCTTTTACCACATGCACCATTACACTGTGCAGCTACTGGGGAGATGGTCAAGGGTTCATATAACAGTAAATCCCTTATTTCTATGTCTACATACTGTTATAGTGTTTGTGAATCTGGAAATCCATCCAGTAGTATGCTGGTTCGATAATACTCAGATGCATATCACTTTTACTCACTAACGTCAACACACCAGTCAACTCCATGATACTGTAACATTATTATGAACATAATTACAGATATTGTATTATACGGATACAGTGGGGATAGAAATACAATTAATACTACATGTATGCAATAACCACAAGGTAAAATAGCTGCTACAAGTTCATAATTATGCATCCAGGTAGCTACAGTAGGGCTATTCCAGCTAGCAGAACAAAAAGGTACTACATGAACCAAGGAAAGTATGCATAATTATTATTATGCTCTAGTCCAAACATAATATCGAATTGTTTTTTTTTTTAAAAGAAGGTCCTTATCGTGTATGTAATTTTATGATCCAACATCCAATCCTTTTCACTATCACTGCACGTAGAGTTCCAAAAGGCTGATGGGTGTGTCCTCACCAATAGCGGATTCTGTTCCACAAATGCGGACCTCGATATCGTCAGTTGTTGGATTAGCGAGTGTCACACTAAACCAAGGCGGAGTCCTCCCATCACTACAACACTGACCTTCACACTGCTGGCCATCCCAGAGAGGATCACTAGTATACCTCAATACGTCAGTATTTTCGAATGTACTAGATGGATTTCCAGATTCGCAGTAGTAGTTGTCTCCAATATATGATGGTGGTGTTTGGGGTGTGAAAGAACTACTAGCTACCACACATGGACAGCTAAAGATTTCACCAGAAACAATGAGTTGCTCAGACAAACCAGCAGCATAAGTCCAGATATGCCTCCGTGGTGAAGATCCATAGGTAATACTCACTCCATCAACGTATCCAGTATTTATTGATTGTCGCTCATTTTGAAATACGTCAGTACCTCCAATCTGGTATCCAATAACCTGTCCACAAACCTTGCTATACTGGCGACTATCAGCACTAGCAAAACTCAAGCTTGAGCAGCTAAATTCTCCCACGCTACTTGGGCGTCCGCAGGCTCTGACGCCATTGGCAGAGTACAGTCTCAAAGATGAAGGACACTGCTGTGTAGGATCATCCATATTGAGGTAGGCCACACGATGCCACTGTCCAGGTCCACAGCGAGCGCTCACAGTAATGTCATTTTCAAATTGCTGCATTGCATTCAAAGTAGCATTCTGTAGACTTTGTCGAGCTACATCTCTGTCTTCTTGCGAAGCACAAATTCCTGGTTTTATGGCAGGAATGACTTGGAGGCGCATTGAGTTTTGTCCAAATACGGTTACTACATGTGTCTTTGTGAAGAAAGCTATCAAGAATACTATCTTCAATACCGGCATATTGGCTACTGCTCAGCTGCTATGTATTATATTACTTGCTGATCAAAAAGTCGCGTTTATAATAATGTCGAGTCAATTGATACAATTTGAAAGCATGCATGCAATTCCATGAGTCCCAAGGCATAGCTAATACTCTAGGGGTATGTTGTCATGCAAAAAAACACTCATAAATGATGTATATTTGTATGCCTCGCTCTGATGTGTAAACATGGTGGGGTCTATAACCCCTTATAAGTATAGTGAATAATAATTATCATAGCAGTATACAAAGACACAAACAGAGCTACCGGTAATTCCCAAATGGTGCTCTAAAAACAGCTATATAATTATACAGATGAATTTTTTACTGGTATATACCCTGATTTTGGTCCAGCTTGTATTCAATTTTTTGGACCACCTCTATCTTCCACAAACTACAGTACCCTTCGAGTTTGCACATGCGTCGAGCACTGGACCAAAAGTAAGATTTCCTTTATGTCGTGCTTACCAAAACATGATTGAGTTTTCCAACACATGTTTGGCAGAGGATAGGGCAGAATTTTTGTAAAATAAATGAAACATGTAGAAAATTTTGCCCTATCCTACATATTTCCTACATGCATGAAATTTGAGTTTTTATATCTAGTGGAGGGTTAAAGTAGCTATATAGAAGTTACAGAGTACAGTTTGGATGTTAATATAATAATATGGTGCTCTAAAAACAGTAGGGTACGTAGCTTTATAGGAGCTAGGAATATTATATAATAATATAATATTCAGAAGCTAATGTTTACTACGTACATTCTTATTACTGTAATAGTGTTCCCAAAATAGCTAGTCCAGATAAAAGCAGAATTTAACATGCAATAATATTATTTCTAATATCACTGCATGTGGAATTCCATTATTCTGATGGGTGCTGTTAACCCTCGCGCATGCGCGAGGGTTACTGTAGTTATTAACGCTCGGCGCATGCGCACGAGCGTTACGGTAGTCTGTTTGTGTTACCAGTCTACTGACTGCATATAAAGTTTATGTTAGAAAATGAACATACCAGCCAACTTCACGCTGATCTCCAAAGGTTTTCAACTTTGGGATTTTGCTATAAAGCATTCGTTGAAGAGTTATGGCTCTATTCATCCTTTTTAGCGTGCGAGTCCGCCATTTTTGTGATATAAACTATTTCCACGTGCCTAAGCTGTGCACATACTATATATCTATTTATACCACTTACTATTAATAGGTACCCTCGTGGTACATCGCGCATGCGCTATATAAAGCTCATCTCCTTTTTGCACATGACAGTTCACAGCCTAGCGCCTAAGTGGAAAGAATTTGTGTATCTGTGGTACGTTTGTTTTGTCTCACTCTCTGTTTCAAGATTGTTAACCCCCTGAGCATAAAAATAGTGCACTGCATATACACAGCAGACAGTTTTACATACCTGCTTGTACTGTGCCTATAATTATAACTTTCTATCACTAAGTATAATCATAGAGTAGCGTTTGATCTCCACTCCATGTGGCATTCCGCCGAGCGTTTTGCACCATGGTGCTTCATTGGTTTGTGTGTCTGTCTGTCTGTCTGTCTGTTACCACGCTAGCTGCTACATACCTCGTTTTCGAGTCCAATTTGCAGTGTTGTAAGGTTCCTTATGGCGTTCCAAACCCATGGTTTGTGTGGATTTCTCCGAAAACGCTTTGTTTGCCAGTTTTGGCGTCATTTGCTGATTCTAAGCTAAGTTGTGAGACTTTGCCCGAGCTAGCGATAGCATGACTTAACGTATAAATAGGTTGCGTGCTATATACGGTATGTACGTCTATTAACCCTAAGCGCATGCGCGGTTGTATCAATTCCGCCGCTGGCTAATACAGTCTACCCCATTTTATCCTGACGACCTTTACCTATTCCCTAAGCCTTAGAGTTGCATGAGAAGCCACTGTCATCCCACGCTAAGCTTCCTGTATTCTTATGGCACCCTTTGACTCTCTGGCTTGTATGCATGCATGGGATTACAGTGCTTGAACCTGGCAAGTGAGTTGCAGTGCTGTCAACTGCTTGAGACGAGAAATCCTAAAATTTTTGATAAAAATCCTGGCAATTGTATTGGCCTTATGGGAGTAGATGACTGAAAAATCCTAATATGCTTCATTTGCATATGCTAATTAGGTAATTTTCATGCTCAAAAATCCAAATATTAGGACAAAATCCAAGACTTTGGCAGCACTGGAGTTGCAAACATGCAATATTGCTCAGTGTACTTCAGTCTTCTAGCCAAGTCCCCAAGAATTGGAGGTTAGGCTACAGTGAGGGAAGTTGAGTTGATCTCTACACAGTTAGTCTCGCAAGCCACACCCTTCAATCTCCACACGCGACTGCACCACAGTGTGGAGTTCGATACAACACACTAGGGTTGTTGCTGCTATGAGCCATTGCACCGTGAATAACACTGCTGTGCAATTGCTAGTATAACATTAGCCTCATCCCTATCTCGCCCCGGCCCCAGCCCTTTAGCTACCTCCTTTCTGCATGCAACTGTTGAAGCATTTAGCTAATGCCATGCAGCGCGCCGAGGGTTTTGTGCTCGAGAGAGCTCTAGTTTGTAGTGGACTCTGTTCCACAAGTGTGGACCTCGACATAATTTGTACTATTAGCTAATATAGCGAGTGTTATACACTAAACCAATTAAGGTGGAGTCCTCCCATCACTGCAACACTAACCTTCAGGCATACTGCTGGCCATCCCAGAGAGGATCACTATGATATAGTATACCTGAATACCATAGGACGGGGTTTAATTGCGTAGTTTAATAATTGCAAGTCAGGCCAAATTGCGAATCCAATAATTGCGATAGACGACCCACTGTAGTAGATCTATACATGCACGTTTACGTTTGCGAATCTATTAATTGCGAAACGTACAAAAACTCACAATTCGCAGTTAATAGATACTCGCAATTAAATTCCGACCTAGGTATACTATTTTCGAGTAGAAGATACAACACTTACTAAAACCACATCAAAGTTATCACTGCATGAGGTGCATGCATGTTGCCCTTGTACTAGTCACGGTTACCGTACACAGTCAAACACATGATGCATGTTTCAGCATGCATCATTTAATTTATCATGCATAATCATGCACAAAATTTATAAATCCAATACGCACCATTTCCTGTTTCATGTGTACTTGGGGTTTGCTCAGGCTCAGTCTGGATGATTCATGTTACCTACTTTAATAGAGGCAGGCAACTATTAAATTTTACTGTTAATACTTGTAGTTCATTAATAATATTATGAGGATTAACATTAATGGAGACCAAAAAATTATTTTCAAATTTGATACCCCCACTGATCACAGTCTGAAACCACAGCTCCAAGAATTTGAATAATATCAAGAGCATACTCTTGATAATAATACTTAAGAGTGTTATTTGATTAGCCCTAGAATCTAGAATTATTGCTAAAACTGGAATTTGCGTGTACACACGTAAATGATATTACTTTACCACATAAACCACTTCACTACTTTTATTATAGGGTTTGATGCCCACAAACATTAAGGAAATCATTACTATGACCTCCAGGCAAATTTTATAACATGTAGCTTAGCCTGATACCTGCCACTTAGCTGGTTTACCTACGGTTCAAATTCAAATACACAGACTCGATGATTCCTCATAAAGTTAAGGTCAAAGGTCAGTCAAGTGGTCCAGTCACATGGTTACAGACAGCTGCCGCAGCCTTACTGTGTAGCTTGCTGGCACCAGTGTCTGATTTAGCTTAGCCTAGTGTAATGGCAGAGAAGATAGGACGCCTAAACCATAAATATAAACTGTGATGAATAAATGAAGATTCTTTTCGGACAACTTAACTGTTCGGTAAAACTTGCCGACGTTTCGACTAGATGCTCTAGTCATCCTCAGCATCTAGTCGAAACGTCGGCAAGTTTTACCGAACAGTTAAGTTGTCCGAAAAGAATCTTTGTTTATTCATGCAGAGCAACTGAGAACAATGTCACTTCATAAACTGTGATGTTCAAGAAGTGTAGCTATAGACGACTTAAGGCGTGACCATAGCACCAATTAAAATGTTAACAGAAACCAACTATATGAGACATAACATGGGTGTAGATAACTTTTTCGTAGTGGGGGAGCTTGTGTTGCCACGCCCAATTTTGTGACCACTCCTACTTATTATTAGATTACCACCGTGGCGGTGGTTGTTATAAATAATTTAATGAGAAAGTGGCTCATCACTTTTGGCAGAAATAAAAGTATCTTATGGAGCCACGGCTCCGATAAGCTCTGGATTGTACATAGTTTATGGTGAAAAATCTGGGGGGGCTTCAGCCCCCCTAGCCCCCCCCCCCATTATCTACACCCTTGCATAATGCGACTCAGTTACACTATCATCAAGCGTGGCCACTTCATGTGCTCGGAATCAAAAGTGGGTAGCTAGCTACCAGCTGATTGACCAACCCTTATAGCTAGCTATAGCTATTATGATGTCGGCATAATTAATTATTATTTTTACCTACCCCCTAAACTGCATTTCATTCAGATTGCTTGTGGTCCAAACTAATTTTGATGACAAAGAATTTAAAATATTCACTCTTATACTTTTCAAGCGTATTTTTTAATCTGGTATAATATTATAACTAACTTAAAAATGCTTTTAAGCTAGAAAAATTGATTTGAGTAATCATTTAGCTACTCATATTAAATATTTCTAGTACTAGCTATACAGTCACTGTAACAGTAGTAACTATGGTTACCGTAGTAAAATTCTGAAACTCCAGTAGTGATATCGATTGTGTTACCAAGCCAGGAAAGTGCTGTAATTTCAAAATTTCATGGTCACTACATATTAAACATTGTACTGTGGTGTAGCTAGTACGTAGTGCAATTGATATTTTCCGTGTGCTTTCCTGGTCTTGCTAGGCCATTAGATAAAACAGTTCAAGGCTATACTATTTCATGCACTTTCAAAATTTAATGTGTTTTTAAATTAAATCTTGGAAGATATATGCTTTTGGATGCATTACTGGATCAAATTTCCAGTAGCTAGTGATCATGTTATCAACTAGGAAAGTGCAGTAATGCCAAATATGCACAGTCTATATAATGTGGTATAGTAGTGTAATGCTTTCCGTGTGTTTTCCTGCTCTGAAAGACCACTAATTCACTATTGATAGAGGCTTCAGTTGTAATTAGTCATACCCTAGAATATCATACTCGATATCCTAGGAGCTGGTATTACCGGTATTGCATGCATACGCCCACATTTCAAACCTGTAACTATCTATAAATCAAGCGTACGTGCAAGGATAGTAATATTTCAGTCGGTACCTTCAATTTGAAAGTCACTGACATCCATAAACTAGCTTAGCTGCTGGCTCACTGGCACCATCAATCCACAAGTCTATATAAGGAGAGTAGAAACTTTTCTATCATTATATTGGTCAACCACCTCAGTGACAGTAAGTATAAAAATTTAATTTAATGTAGCTATATTATTATTATAGTTCCAAAGTTCTATGTTATTATCATAGCTGCATGACTGAAACCAAGCCATTCATAGAATCTAGTTGTATACAGTCAGCTATGAATTATTTTCCAGGAGCTTGCAATTTTCATTAAAATTAATGTTTGATTTCCAATTGAAATCAGTCGATTCAAAGGTTTTCAATTGTCAAAAGCAGTGGACTGGATCACTGGCCTGGATAATACATGCATGCAGGACATATTATGATAGATATTTATAATATCCCTTCCATTATTAATTTTTCATGCAGTTTTGCTATACACAGTGGAAATGGCTGAATCAGATATTGCGTCTGAATATGGAGTTCCCCAGTTCGAGTGTACAGTTAAGCAGCAGAAAAAGGAACATTACGACAACGGTCATGAAGAAACAGATGATGACTCTGGTAATGATGCTGCAGTTTCAATGTAATACTATGGGAATTAATATTCTAGTTGTGACATTGCCTCAGTTTTGTTCAAATGAAGTAGAATCTATGAGCATTGAGAGAATTGGAGTTCACTATATTGACACACAAAATTTAATTATTACAATCTTTTATTATTACAGCTTGTAAGTACCATTATGAGATATCCATCAAGAATGGGAAACAACCACAAGCTGGGACATCCTCCCCTGGCGTATTCATCTGTCTTGTTGGTGAAAACGGTCACTCGGGAAAGTTATACCTCCAAAGCTATACCTGTCGCTACTCACAGGGGGAAACCTCGAACGAGGCATGTTGGATGATGTGATTATTGAAAGCAGTGGAGATCTCGGAGAGATATCGGTGGTGATTCTTGGTATTGAGGAGAGCATTTTTCGTTATTCGTGGTACGTGAATGAAGTCGAGCTCTACAACTTTCAGAGCAAGAAACATGGTGCCTTCCCATGCTACCACTGGATTAGACATGGAGACAACGTCAGCGTCATTGCTAAAACTGGTAATTAATTAAAATTATTTGAGACTCGAAATTTTTCCTATGTGTGAGATCGAGCCGGATAGTACATGGAGTCTACACCATGATGTTCAAACTGTTTATAGTAAATACTGCATGAGTTCATGCATGATCATGACAGTATACCTCATTTAAATAGCACCACTATTAAACAAACAAGGTCTAGCTACATGCATATAATAATTACCGTATTTCTTTTAAAAATTCGGCCCTTCTAATTATTCGGCACCCTGTACAACTCTAATTTTTCGGCAAAGGTCGTCACGCGCATATGCTATAAACGGGAATGGAATGCGCACGCAGACAGAATGTTGAATATTAAACTCTAAAAATTCGGCGAAGCTAAAGCAATATTATTATTTTCATGCCGAATTTTTAAAAGAAATACGGTATTTATAGTGCATGTTCCATTAAATTTATTTTTTGCTCATACAGCCACTATTAAGCAGGATGAAGGAGATAAAATTCTCCTCACTCAAAGAATAACCCAACTAGAGAAGAGACAAGTTCATTATGCTTGGCAGAAATTACCCGACACTGGCCTACCGTCATGCATTCATGACAATTGGGTCCATATCAAGGGCCTTGCCAATGAGCTTCCTGTGGATGAGCAGTTTGAGTTGAAGAAGATGTTTGATTTCACGGGAACTGCCTTGAAGGACAGCGTTGTGCTTCTTGAAAAATCAGCTTTAGAAGATATCACAGATTTGCATGACTACGAGAAACTGGCAGCTGTTCTTGGAGAGCATAAACTGTCAGTCTACAAAGGTGGGAGGTGGATGACAGATGTCGAGTTTGGCAGACAAATTTTGAACGGAGTGAATCCCGTAGTGATTGAGAGATGTACAAACCTTCCACCCAACTTTCCAGTGACAACTGACATGGTGAAAGGATTTCTCAATAGGGGGAAAACCCTTGTTAAGGAAATGAAAGTAAAATATAACTGTATAGCGTATATTATACCGTATAGTGGGAAATTTTCGTGGGGTTCAATTTTTGTGGAAGGCCAATCTTCAAACTTTTTGTGGTTTAATTTTCGCGGATGCGCATACTCATGTCTATTAGGTACTGTACAATCGTGCTTATTTCATGGATAGTAGCTTATCCGCAAAAACAGCGAAAGTTGGATCCGAAAAAAAATTTCCCACTATACTGTTCTGAATCAATGCATGTCATACTGACGGCTCCTATAGCTACCAGGGCCTCAGTCACATGAATATTATGGTAACTAAGGACTACAGTATTATAGCTACCTGAATGTGCGATCCCCTCCACCCCCCCCCCCCCACACACACACACATGCACACACACTCACACTCACACAAAATTGGCCTTAATCTACAAATTAAGTTTAATGGTCCAGGAGCTTTGATTTTTCTTCTTTTGATTCAGCATGGAAATAGAAATTGCATGCAATGAGACTCTCCCATAATTGAAGGGTCGAGAACCAGAGTGGCCTAATGATTAATAGTGCAAGTGGAATTGTCCAAAAAGCTCAAAAATGGACTAAAAACCAAACACCCTACTCTACCAAATCACTCTAATTTTCAAAAATGTGAATTTTCTGTTGTTCATGAAAACATGTTTTCAAAGATTAGGGGGGCTAACTCAACATTTGTGGGTTAGGCCACTCTGGTTCTGAGCCCTTCAATTGTAACAGTTACTACCGTATTATTGTTATAGGACGGGAATGTCTACATCTGTGATTTGAAAATCATGGATGGTCTTCCAACTCGAGAAGGGCAGTATTGTGCCGCTCCCATTTGCCTGTTGTATGTCAATGAGCATGAGCAGTTGGTCCCCTAGCCATTCAGCTCAAGCAGAAGGCTGGTGAGGACAACCCCATCTTCCTTCCCAGTGATCATCACTTCGATTGGTTGCTTGCCAAAATCTACTATCAAAGTGCTCACTTGCAGGTAAAAATGTATCTTTGAAATGTATTTTGCTAGGCTAGTTATTTTGTGCTCGCACAGCAGAAATTAAATACGGTGTCACAAATATTATGCATAATTATAGGAAACTAAAAGAGGTAAAAGTTTAATAACAATAATTAGAGGAAGGTATTATGGAGCACCCCATTGGTGAATCAGTGGTGACATACTTACTCAGTCTAATTAGTGCTACAATAATGAATCAGAATCATAATTCACTGACTAATCTTCTTTTTTAGTTTCACCAGCTGTCCACTCACTACTTTTCTTGCCATGCTGCTATGGAGGCATACGCTGTGGCTACCATGCGTAACCTTCCTGATCCTCATCCCATCCTTAAGCTACTTCGGCCTCACTTTCGCTACACCATGGCCATCAACACAGCAGCTAGAGCCACTCTCATCAATGATGGTGGCATCCTAGATGACCTTTTTGCCATTGGCAGAGCTGGAAAGGTGGAGTTGTTGCGACGTGTTTCCAATCTCTATCGAGTCCAGTGGACGAATATTGTCCAGTATGCTCAGGAACGTGGAGTTGATGATCCAGACAAGTTACCTGGCTACTACTATCGAGACGACGGCACCAAAATTTGGAATGTGATGAGCAAGTTTGTTGAGGGAATAGTCGATGAATTCTACAACACTGACGAAGATGTCGAGAACGACTCTGAAATTCAAAGTTGGGCTAAGGATGTGTACACAGATGCTTTTCCTGGCTGCTTTGGAGCTGAAGAGTCAGATAGCCATGGCTTTCCCAAAGAGATCAATACCAAGAGAGAGCTCACAGAGTATTGCACCCTCATCATATTCACTGGCTCGGTTCAGCACGCTTCCATCAATTTCGGTCAATACGATATGTATGCGTTCGTTCCAAATGCCCCAGCTACCCTTCGTCTTCCACCACCGAGTAAAAAGGGAGATGCTGACTACAATAGGCTCCTAAACACTCTGCCTGATAAAACAAGCACAGCTCGTCAAATTACAGTAGCCCACTTACTGTCTCAGTACAGCGATGATGAGGTAAGCGTAATAATATATTATACTTCCGTATGCAACATACTATAGTCTCATTCCCAGACCCCACCCTCACAGGAGGGAAAGGGTCTGGTACACATCGGGCTTGTTTCTGAATACTGACGCGCCAATCAGATTCATGCCATGTGCCTCATAGATCACATGTATGGAAGCCGAGAAGGGCAATTTCGTTCGATTCCGCAACCGGGCCCAAGGTGCGGGATGCGGATTGCGGGTTGCGGAATCGAACGAAATTGCCCTTCTCGGCTTCCATACATATGATATAACTTCCAATGCATCCAATATAGAGTATACCACCACCAGGTGATAAATGGTTTAAATTAATTTATAGTACACAGCAGCTAGCGTAGATACAATGATTGTGCTATAGCCAACTATTACTGCGAGTGAGAGCAGCTGATGCATTGCCATGCCAAACCGATACATTCATTGGGGCGAGCCGAAGCGAGCCCCACACAGGTGATACCAATCGAGATTTTCCGTTTATATGTGTATATGTGTATATGTGTATATGTGTATATCTGCCGTACGTCCTTCCGTACCGTATCTATATATCTTCTATTTGAACGATGTACATTCAATATTTTCAATTAATGCGCATGCGTAATCACACAAGTTGCACACAACGTTGACTCAACGTTCATTAACTGTGGAGTCTTCAGCTGCGAGAGAAAAAAACTCCAACGTAGAAGAGGAAGGGAGCGAGCTCATCGAGCAGCTGAAACTGCAGCCGAAAAAGAAGAAAGGTTAAGAAAACGTAGAAAGAGAGACCAGGAAAGGAGAGCTGCAGAAACACAAGAACAGAGACAGACAAGACTTCAGACTCGGAAAGCGCTCTAGGCAGAGCGAAAGTTTTCATCAGAAACTGAAGAACAGCGAGGGGTCAGATTGATTAGATTAAGTAATAACCAAAGGGAGAGATTGGCGAGAGTCTCAGGACAAGCATCTACTCACTATAGGAACATATGCACAATCATATGAATTCAGTAACTTTGTATAGAACAACAGACAGCTGTGAAATATTATCTGAACATATAGCCTATTGAAAATTCCACTTTTATTATACCATAACACTTGTGTGGGGTTCGCGGAGGCTCGCCCCATTGATGTTGAAACATCTTCTCTAGTTATTTATTAACCCTCGCCGCAAAGCGTAGGCGGAGGGTTACTGCAATCGTTTGGCGATTTTTGTCTGTCCGTCCGTCGCAACCCTCTTTTGCTAAATGGTAAGGGTCGTTATAGAGAAAGTACGCAATCCTAGGTGTACGTGGCATAAGGAAGAGTGGTCATGTACCGTGGCCCTGAAGGGTCTAATTCGTACCGCCTATGAATGACATCCACTATGCGATTTCTTCTAAGCGATTATCTCTAAGTGATTTTCTCTAAGCAATTTCTTCTAAGCGATTTTCTCTAAGCGATTATCTCTAAGTATTTTGTCCATAAGCAATTTCTTCTAAGCATTTATCACTAAGTGATTTTCTCTAAGCGATTTCTTCTAAGCAATTAATATCTCTAAGTGATTCAAGTTCCTCTAAGCGATTTCTTCTAAGCATTTTCTTAGGGGGCTTGTCCAAAGTCCTTGTGGAAAAATTAGCGTCATTATGACGTTAGGGGGGGAGGGGGTCTTAGTCCATGACGTTATGCAATTGCATTGCTAGAAAAGTGGGCGGGACTCGCAAAAAGGGGCGTGGCTAACCGAACTGCTGTGACGCTAAGAGGAGGGGGGGAGGGGGGTAAAAAGTTAATGTCATAATGACGTTAATTTTTCCACACGGACTTTGGACAAGCCCCCTTAGTAAGTGATTTCTTCTAAGCGATTATAGTATCCCTAAGTGTTTTCTCTATGTGTGTGTGTGTGTCACAGTGTGTAAGGTTTCAACTCAGTTACTTCATTCCATGCCAATCAAATCCTGGACCAGTTGACTTGCCGAATTGCTCGATAATCTCAATAGCATTGGTACTCCCCCAAATAATTACCCACCCCCCCCCCCATGCCCAATATTTAGTTAACCTCTTTTGGAGAAGAATCGATAATCGCTTAGGCTTAATAAAATAGCTTAGAGAGAATCGCTTACACATAATCGCTTAGGTTTATTAAAATAGCTTAGAGTATCGCTTAGGCCTACTATGATAGACATGTCATAATCGCTTAGGTCCGGAGATCAGAATCGCTTAGAAATCATTGCAGTGGTGGTGTATTCGCTCGCAAAATGCTTAACCACGCCCCCCAAAAGTGTTGACCACGCCCCTAATTAAACGCGTCTTGATAAAGAAGGCTATTTTAGGAACGAGAAACTGCTGTTTAGATCGAATTTTATTAACCAGTAAATTTATTAGCCGCCAGTCATCGATTATCTGCAACAATAATTTATCGAGGTACGGAGCTGACTGTTGTGCCAGAGCTGATCGGGGTACTCCAGTACCCTGAGCACCCCTCTGGGTATGCCACTGTGCCGCCGATCGAGATTGTTTGACCGACGTCCAAAAATAGCCTTGACCGCTTGACCACGGCGAATTGACCCATTGACTATCGACTAATTGCACATGCGCAAATCTCGGCCACGCCTCCCACAGCTTGATCGTGAACTTCCCCAAGAAGTGCCTTGACCGTTTGACTATTAATTTTCTTCACTGCGGTAGCAGCTCTGGATACAGCACCTATGGGAGTGACCCCCTTGGACATAATTGCTCAGTCCAGTAAAATCGCTTAGAGATAATTGCTTCATAGACATAATCGCTTAGCCCAGTAAAAATCGCTTAGAGATAATCGCTTATCCCAGTAAATGATCGCTTAGAGATAATCCCTTAGACATAATCGCTTAGCCCAGTAAAATCGATTAGAGAAAAATCGCTTAGAAATAATCGCTTAGAAGAAATCGCATAGGGGATATCATTCATAGGCAGTACAAATTAGACCCTTCAGGGCCACCGTAGTCATGTTAAGTCCTGCCCAGTGGAGTAGTAGTGTGCAGCTGTTGCAACTTGCCAGTCTGTGTTTACATGGCACCTACCTCAACTACATGACTGATTGCCATTCTGTGCTTTGCTGGTCACCGTTGTCAATGCAGTGACAGTGTAAACAGGCTGTGGCTCTCAAGTGCATAATTCAGTTGAAGTATGTCACAGAGGCTTTCAGTTTATATAGTGACATAGCCAGGTGCCTTCCCCCAATTCATAGATCACTGACTCTAGTATCAGAACCCTGTTTAGGTGCAGGGTATGTAGTCACTGAATACTATCCAGTACCCTGTTCAGGTGCAGGGTATGTAGTTCAATACTCCTGATATTGAACATGCACAGAGTGAGCCATACTATATGCATGCATGTAGCGGTGAGGGTTCTGCACTCCTGTGCATTCATTATCATAGCAATCACATGACTTGCTACATCCTGTGAGCCCCAAAGTTGCTCAATGTGTACCAGACCCTTTCCCCTTTGAGGGCGGAGTCTGGGATCGAGACTAGCAACATACCTGTCCATGATTTGGTGAAGAATAAATTTTATTTAAGTTGGTGATTTGGCAAATCGAATGGCCATGCAACCACTAAAATTTTAATATCATGCCATAACATATAGCTAGTGTGCAATGTACTTACGAATACTACAATAAAATTAAGATATTGGCCAATCCACTAAACTCCAACTTTTCTGCATATTATACTACTTATTATTATTATTATATAATGCTGTGTAATTTTTATCACGAATGCTGTAGATATATTTGGGTCAGTATCCATCAAGCATATTCTCAGAGAAGGCCGCACAGCGTCTCATCAAGCAGTTTCAATATGATTTGGAGGATATTTCTGAAAATATTCAGAAAAGGAACAGGGATCTTGATGTGCCTTATACCTACATGCTTCCTGGAAAAGTTCCCAACAGTATTACTATCTAAACTAAAACTGCTACGTATACAGTACATAGTCTAGTAATTAATTATAAGAGAAAGAATTAACTCTTCAATAGTATACTTAGTGTATAGATCTATGGCATGTGTGCACAACTGTTATAATAGCTGGAGGAATAATATGATTGTTTGATTGTAATTTTGGATATCGTCAATAATTTTTGGATTAGCAAGTGTCATAACAAAGGTCTATATGTAGTCATTATGGATTGGTCTTGCCTATTTCAGAATCTTGAAAATAGGTTTGGAGCTACCTTCACTGTAAGAACTTTTGACCATAATTATGTGGTTCATGTCTCCTTTCTAGATAATTAACATTAACCATTAACTTTAATTAAATTAGCATCACTGCATGTCTGAATATTCCAAATGCCTAATTGTAAACAACTTAATTTGCAATTTGTATAACAGCAATTAATCATGCAGAGGAGTACCTAAAAGGTTTAAGTGGCCATTAAGTTGTATTTACCCTTCTTACTGAAAAACTTAACAGTAGTCAATGAGTCTCCAATGAACTTTGTTTATGTCGAAATGAAATTGACATAACCAATTATTGGGTTATATGTATATAATTAATTGCATACATGCATTCGTGCATGCACACAACAATCACATAATCGGTCAAGTATACTAGCAAAATTGCATTAAATTGAAGGGTAACTAAAAGGTATGACACATTTCTATGCACACAGGAAAAGCATTAATTAAAAGCAGTTTTTAACATACAGTTTCATGAGTCCAACATCCGATTTGTTTATTTTCGTTTGTCTTCAATGTCACTGCACATAGAGTTCCATTATGCTGATGGGTGTGTCCTCATTTATAGTGGACTCTGATCCACAAATTAATGCGGACCTCGATATCGTCAGTTGTTGGATTAGCGAGTGTCACACTAAACCAAGGCGGAGTCCTCCCGTTACTACAACACTGACCTTCACACTGCTGGCCGTCCCAGAGAGGATCACTAGTGTACCTGAGCACATCAGTATGTTGGAATGTACTAGAGGGATTTCCAGATTCGCAGTAGTAGTTGTTTCCAACAAATGATGGCGGCGTTTGGGGTGTAAAAAAACTACCAGCCACCAAACATGGACAACTAAAGATTTCATTACTTACAAGGAGTTGCTCTGACACACCAGCAGCATAAGTCCAGATATGCGTGCGTGGACGACCATATGTAATACTCACTCCATCAACATATCCAGTATCTATTGAATTTTGCTCATTTGCAAAGACGTCAGTACTTCCAATCTGGTATCCAATAACCTGTCCACAAACCTTGCTATACTGGCGACCACTGCCACTAGCAAAGCTCAAGTTTGAGCAGCTAAATGTTCCCACGCTACTCAGACGTCCGCAGGCTCTGGTACCATTGGCAGAGTACAATCTCAAAGATGAAGGACACTGCTGTACAGGATCACTCATATTCAGATAGGCTACACGATACCACTGCCCAGGTCCACAGCGAGCACTCACAGCATTATTATTTCCAAATCGCTGTTGCAATATGCTCGAAGTAGCACTCTCTAGGTTTCGTCGAGATGCAGCTCTGTCTTCTTGGGAAGGACAAGTTCCTGATTCTGTGCCAGGAATGACTTGGGGGCCCACTGAGCTCTGGGCAAATACGGTTGCTACATGCATCTTTGCGAGGAAAGCTATCAGGATTACTATCTTCACTGCCACCATATTGGCTAGCTTTTAGCTGCTATGTACGTACCACTTGCGATCAACAAGACGTGCTTATATTAATGAGCCAATGGGTGCAGCTATTATGTTCCACCAAGAGTAGCTATTACTAAAGTATGTAATCAAAGACCTCCTTAAAGGAAGGGGGTAGAACTAGGGAATGTTTGTAAACTTGAATTCCACAAGTTCTTGACGTAATAATGGAAGGAGAGTGGGCTGGGGGAATATCACCATGGATTTTAGCTCAAGCTTAATTTTCAATAATTGTTCATAGCAATTATGAATAGTTGTAAATGAATTTTTTTGCTATACTACGTGTCATAATTATGTACATCATATCACACAATAATGATTATATATGCGACATAATTGCATTCTTGTGGTATAATATGCTAATAGAACGCAAGCTAAAAAAATGACTATTTTTTAAAGTTTTGCGCGATTTTCTGGTAAAGATCGTCACACGCTCCATTAAGATGCACTATGAAAAATCCTATATATATAGAACATGAATTTTCTTGCGCAAATTAGATCATGCATTTTATTAGAATAAACACGGTACACAAGATGTGCTTTGTCCACCTAGCGGCATGACCACACACATATAAATTAAAACCAAGGAAAATAATAGTTAACTGATAAAAGCTTAAGATCACCAAATCTGCAAAAATAAACCCGTTGACAATTATTATTATTTCCCCCTCCCATCTTTGTCACAGTACTACATACCTGCATCACACTCTCCCATCTTCCTCAGCTCTGTGAAGTGCTCCATGGGGTTGGTGGCTATCATGAAGTCATTGGAGAAGAATATGTAGACTAGGATGGAGTATATAGAGGTAGATTAGAATGATGGCCAGGACTGCAGTCAGCAGAATCGACTGAATGTTCTAATTGGGCAGAACGTTCTGAAGAGTCTTGAATCTCTGATAATTATCATATCTATCAGCGATGTATGCAAATAATTATCCAGTAACTACAGATCTGAGTTCAATAATTCAGCGTAATAATATTAGATCCATTAATTATTAGTATATACCCCTTAGACTCATACCGATAATAATAATATTATATTATACTAAGGCCATAATTTCTCCTCCTCCTCGAAGGGCCTAGTCTTCTCTCAACTTAAGATAGCTAATCTGGTCCATAGAGAATTCGTCATAAAGGCAGAAGAGGAAGTCTTAGAGTGTGAACATAGCCAGAATATTCGAAGAAAGTGTTTCGCTGATCATGAAGAAATGCAAACAATAATTCATACATCCTGAAAACATCATAAAAATCCTAATTGCACCTTATTTTCAACATAATATTATTATGAACCAGGTATGTAGAAGCTGGTGTGGTAAACTGATACACTGGCAGTCACTAGACCTCCAGCACATAATATTATATTATTATGTATCAAAGATCAAATATTGCACAGAATTTATAGATACTACATGCATGTATAGCATAGGTGGCGGAACCAGGGGGGCACCAGGGGCACGTGCCCCCCCTTGCTTGACAGTCCTTCAATACATTTCTATTGGGGTAGACATGTGACACACCCACTGTGCCCCCCCAGTCACAGCCGTCTTCCTCCGCCACTGTATAGTATAAAAATTAATATAATATATAAACTAAACATAGCTATGCTACTACTACATTACAGTAACTATACACCGAATGTCATCATACTAAATTTCTATGTAGTTTCGATCACTATTATTATTTTGTCTTCAATATCACTGCACGTACAGTTCCATTAGGCTGATGGGTGTATCCTCGTTTGTAGTGCACTCTGTTCCACAAATGCGGACCTCAACATCATCAGTTGTTGGATTAGCGAGTATCACACTAAACCAAGGCGGAGTCCTCCCATCACTACAACACTGACCTTCACACTGCTGGCCATCCCAGAGAGGATCACTAGTATACCTGAATACATCAGTATGTTCAAATGTACTAGATGGATTTCCAGATTCGCAGTAGTAGTTGTTTACAACAAACGATGGTGGTGTTTGAATCGTGAAAGAAGTACCAGCTACCACACATGGACAGCTATAGACTTCATTATTTGAAAGAGCTGCTCTGACAAACCAGCAACGTAAGTCCAGATATGTGTGCGTGGTGAAGATCTATAGGCAATACTCACTACATCAATGTATCCGGTATCTATTGACTTTTGCTGATTTGCAAAGACATCAGTACCTTCAATCTGGTAGCCAATAATCTATCCACAAACCTTGCTATACTGGCGACCATCACCACTAGCAAAACTCAAGCTTGAGCAGCTAAATCTTCCTGCACTACTTGGACGTCCGCAGGCTCTGATGCCATTGGCAGAGTACAATCTCAAGGAAGGTGGACACTGCTGTGTAAGATCACTCATATTCAGATAGGCCACACGATACTACTGCCCAGGTCCACAGCGAGCAATCACAGTATCGTTATTTACAAATTGCTGTATTGCACTTGAAGCAGCACTATGTAGATTTTGTCGAGATGCATCTCTGTCTTCTTGTGAAGAACAAATTTCTGTGCCAGGAATGACTTGGAGGCCCACTGAGTTTGTGCAAATATGGCTACTACATGTGTCTTTGTGAAGAAAGCTATCAAGAACACTATCTTCACTATCAGCATATTGGCTACTGTTCAGCTGCTACATGTTACTTGCTGATCAAAAAGTTGCATAGTACAAATTCCAATTTTCCGATAAAATGTATGGACTTCCGGTCACCTTAGCGTAGACTGTTTATAATAATATCAAGTCAATTATTGCATGCATATGGTACAAAGCATGCATGCATCCCCACGAGTCCCAAGGCATAGCTAATACTCTAGGGTATGTTGTCAGGCAAAAAACACTCACTAAATGCTATATACTTGTATGCCTCGCTCTGATATGTAAACATGACATAGATTTTATCTGTATAGCAGCTAAGCTGGTTTATTAGCTATAGGCTAGGTAGCTATTATTACAGCATAGTGAATATAGCAGTACAAAAGTACAAACAGAGCTAATTCCTAAATGGTGCTCGTAAAAACGGCTATGAATTTTTTGACCGGTATATACCCCTATTTTGGTCCAGCTTGTATTTTTTGGACCACCTCACTGGACCAAAAGTAAGATTTCCTATAGCTATGTCATGCTTACCAAGATATACTCTTGTGCTTACCAAAACATGAGCTTTTCGACACACGTTTGGCAGAGGATAGGGCGGAGATTTTATTAGAAAATTTTGCCCTAGCCTATCAGACTACACATTTCCTACATGCATGAATTTTTATCTAGCGCCTCTATCTCCTGTATAGTGACATTACAACACAAACACAGAACAACTAGCTACCATATACCCTTCGAGTTTGTACATGCATCGAGGGTTAAAGTATATATAGAAGTTGCAGAGTACGGTTGAGATGTTAATATACAACAATTGCATGAAGCTGTACAGTAATTAAGTATACAAGTACAATCATACTATCAAGTTATAGGGTATTTGCTAAGCATATATAACATTCAGAAGCTAAAGATTTAATGTTTACTACATACATTCTTATTGTACATAATACATCACGATGCAGTGTTCTCAAAATGGCTAGTCCAAACAAAAGTAGAGTTTAATAATATTATGCAGTCGTAAATATTTCTAAATACTGCATGTAGAATTCAATAATTATTCTGATGGGTGCATGTGCCCTTGTTTGTAGTGGACTCTGTTCCATAAATGGGGACATCGATATCGTGAGTGTCACACTAAACCAATTAAGGTGGAGTCCTCCCATCACTACAACACTGACCTTCAGGCACATTGCTGGCCATCCCAGAAGAGGATCACTAAAGTATACCTGAATAATATTATACTATGAATAGTATTTCGGGTCGAAGATATAAAACCACATCAAAGTCATCGCTGCATGAGGTGCATGTTACCCTTTTACTAGTCTTGGTTACCGTACACAGTCAAACACATGATGTTTCAGCATACATTGTTTATCATGCAAGATCATGCACAAAATTATAAATCCAATACACATGCATGCACCATTTCCTGTTTCACGTGTATTTGGGGCTCGCTCAGGCTCACCCCAAATTAGTCTGGATTCATGTTACCTGTTTAGAGGCAGGCAATTATTAAATTTTACTGTTAATACTTGTAGTTCATTATACCATTTATGAGGATTAACATTAATGGGGACCAAAAAATTATTTTCAAATTTGATACCCCCACTGATCATGATCTGAAACCATAGCTCCAAGAATTTGAATACTAATACTTAAGAGTGTTATTTGATTATATACCAGTGCAGCCATAGAATCTAGAATTATTGCTAAAACTGGAATTTGCGTGTACACACATAAATTATATTATTTTACCACATAAACCACTTCACTACTATTATTATAGGGTTTAATGCCCACAAACATAGAGGAAATCATTACTATGACCTCCAGGCAAATTTTATAGCATGTAGCTTAGCCTGATAGCTGGCCACTTAGCTGGTTTACCTACGGTTCAAATTCAAACACACAGAAATTACCCATAAAATGAAGGTCAAAGGTCAGTCAAGTGGTCCCTGAGTCTAGTCACGTGATTACAGACAGCTGCTGCAGCCTTATTGTGTGGCTTGTTGGCACCAGTGCCTGATTTAGCTTAGTCTAGTGCAATGGCAGAGGGCCCTGAGAAGATAGAACATCTAAACCGTAAACATAAACTTTACTGTGATGCTCAAGAAGTGGTCCCTGAGTCCAGTCACATGATTACAGACAGCTGCCATGTTATCTACCTATAACTAATTTCCAGTACTTTTCTCATTAAATATATGCACCAATTAAAATAATAATAGAAACCGATGAGACATAGCTAAATTAAATGAGACTCAGTTACACTTAGTCTATCGTCAAGTACTAGTGCAGCCATTAAATTTCATGTGCTCAGATTCAAAGTGAGTACCAGCTGAATCTTGACCAACCCTTTTAAGTTTACCAGTCCATAATATGTAGTGCAGGCATTGCTACATATAATTAATATATACCCTAAAATGATTCTCATATTTATGCCAGTTGATGCATATAGCTAATGCTTATACACACCTATTGTGCTCAAAATTATGCCGGCATAATTTACCTACCCCTAAACACCAATGACTGCATTCAGATTGTTAGTGGTCCAGATTTGATGATAAAAGAATCAGAGAAAATTTACTGAAAATTTGAGAAATCACAAAGATTTATATTCATAGCTACTTGAAGTACTAGCTACTATCTGTAACCGTAGTAACTAACTATGGTAGTAAAATTCTGAAACATGATTTCCAGTGTAGTGATTGTGTTACCAAGCAAGGAAAGTGCTGTAATGTCAAAATTGCATGGTCACTACTAACATAATACCGTATAGCCGGAAATATTTGGCGGCCATTAAATTTGGCGGTTGAGCCCCAAATCGCTATTAGAAGAATATTGGCGGATTTAAATTTGGCGGTTCGGTACGGGATCGCCATACATATATATGCGAGTAGGAAATTTTGGCGGATTTTAATTTGGCGGTTGTAATATAGACCGCCAAACCGCCAAATTTAATTCCCCGCCAAATTTTCCGGCTATACGGTATTGTATTACAATAAGGGGGTGGTGTAGTAGTGCAATGTTTTCCGTGTGTTTTCCTGCATGGTCTTGCTAGGCCACTAGACAAAATAGTTAAGAAAATTCAAAGCTATATTATTTCATGCACTTTCAACGTGTATTAAATCTTGTAAGACGCTTTTGAGATACATTACTGGATCAAATTTTACTATCCAGTAGTGATCATGTTATCAACTAGGAAAGTGCAGTAATGCCAGATATGCATAGTCACTACTGTAATATTGTACTACATAATATTATAGTGCAATGCTTTCCGTGTATTTTCCTGCTCTTGAATCACCTCCATGAAATATCTACTGATGACCACAATGTTATTAATTTAACTTAGTAATGTTTTCCTATTCTTTAATCATATGTCCACGAAACATCTGATGATAATTATAGCTACTTCTCATGCATGCATGGTGTAGTAAATTGAAAGCTTCATAGCTAAACATTTAATGTTTAGCTATGAAGCTTTCCTATCCTTGAAATCAGAATAGAAGTACAGCACTGCATGGCTTTAGAAATTAAATTAATAATTAGCCACTAAAATTACCAATTCAGAGCTATTTTTAGAACATAGTTGTAGACCTCTCAGTTCACTTATAGACCTGGTAGGTCCATTATTGGCCTGCCAAGGGCACAGAGAGATGCACAGTGTAATAGTAGCCTTGTCCGCAGGCCAAATGTCATGGTTACAGTTTCTATAATTATATATTCTAAATCAGAGACCTTATCCGATGGTCTCTATGCTTTTTAAGAGACCCTCCTGCAGGCCCTTAGTAGCACCCTCGCTTCGCTCGGGATGCTACAGCCCCCGGGCCTTTGGGTGTCTTAAAAATGCATAGAGACCTTGGACTCAGTCTTTTACTATTATACAGATACTTCAATTGATTTAGGTGTAACTATATAGACTCTAGTCATACCCCAGAATAATATCATACTTAATCCGCTTAGCGGGAGGAAGGGTCAGAGGTTTCAGCCAAATATTATTTAGGCTGAGATTACATATCAAGAAGTTGGTGATCATTTGCTCAAGCTCACACTTTTTCACACAAATGACACATTCAGTCAATGTATTATCTCTATGGAGATAGATTTGTTCTTTGCCATTTTCTGCTTCCAGGTGCACCATATAAAAAAAAATAGGCCAGCATCACTTTTTTTTTTTTGCTTATAATACTTTATGCAATAATAATATGCAAAGGACACACAATAGCTACTAATGCTAATACAGGTGTGTACCCTAGTTAAACTACATGTATATAACAAAATGAGAGCAGTTAAAATTAATTACTTTCTTTGCATCACTAGCTATGCACCAATACCAAACATACAAGTAGGAGGAGCTTTGTCTCTCTGCCGATTTTGCGCAAAAATTTATTATTAGTATATATGGAAAAATCGGGAGTGTCCCGCTTTTCCGCGTTAATATCTCGAGTACAGAGGCTTGCAAGAAAAAAAATAGGGCACCATCAGGAACCTGAAAGAACGGAGATTCACAGGGAACAGGAGCGGTGATCTCATCTATTATGGCCTTTCTGCCGATTCGTTCAGAAGCTGGGACATTCGGAAATCTTCCTTCGTAGTGGAGGATACGTAGAACGGAGGCGTCAATCACAGCCAGTCACGCCTACTCACACCATCTTTATCGTGTTAGCACACTAGTAAGCATGATCACTGGTAGTACAAAACTTTTTGATATGGCTATACATGTATCTTTCCAGGCTCAGTTGCATGCATATTATGCGTGCACACCATTTAATATTATACCCATCTGATGGTCTTGGAATGCACCCACATTGTCTTATAAGTGCAGTCTGCTATGGACGGGAAACTATGATCGATAGACCTTTCAAAATTTAATGGCTGTGTCTACCGTACCGGCACCGGTACTGATAATTTAGCGCTTCGAGTACCGGCATAATAGCCCGCCAAAAAACTTAGAAAATTTTCGAAAGTGGAAGAAAAAAAAAAAATCCAAAGATCCAAGCGGGATTCGAACCCACGACCACCGCTCCACCAGTCCCAGCCCTAGCCCACTGTACCAACCCGGCTCGCCGCTGCTGGATACTGTTTTTTGCCACCTTTATACACCTTGTCACTATAATACTAACCCTTGGTCAACAACCATACCCTAAAACCAAACCCCCCTCGTCTCCTACCGATTACCGAAACCCAACCACGCGCTACTAGCCTCACTAGCCGTCTAGCGCTCAGTATTTAATAGTGGCTATTAGTATAGCTATAGATCCCAGCCCCCGAAGGGGGCTGGGATCTATAGCTATATAATATAGTTGCCGGTACTCCAAGCACTAAATCTTGGGTACCGGTGCCGGTACGGTAGACACAGTGAAATTTAATAGCTAAATGACAAATTCTAGAATTTGATATAATATTAATCCCCTGGATTCAGTCATATGCATGATGATTGATGGTCAAGCTAGGCTCTAGCTATGAAACTGCTGCTCCTATCGCGAAGTTCGAGAGCATTAATTAGTGGGCGTGGTAAAAAAGTAGGTGTGTGGTGTTTACTGCGCAGATGATTATTATGCATACGCCCACATTTCAATCCCGTAACTAGTCTATCTATAAATCTAGCGTACGTGCAAGGATAATTTCAGTCGGTATCTTCGATTTGAAAAGCCACTGAAACAAATTTACTATAGCTACTGGTTCACCATCGATCCACAAGTCTAAGGAGAGTAGCAACTTCTATAATATTATTTTAAATAATATTATTGGGTCGACCTCCTTGGTTTCCTCAGTGCGGACGGTAAGTATAAATGTAGCTAGCTACAATGCATGTAAGAGTGGATCCTTAGTTCAACATAATTATTATTATAGTGTCACTGCTAGATTGATTGAGTGTGCCACTTACATGGCATTTTGCATACTGCATGAGATAACTAGCTACATGTAGACTCCTAAATATTAGGGGAAATGCAGATTCTGAAGTGAAGAGTATATAGCTGCAGGACCACATGTTATACATAGATGGCAAAGATGGCCCTTTTTATTATTAAAGCAATCTGTACGTGATTGCTTTAGTGATTAGTAAATTTTATTAGCATGTATGTCATAATTATTATACAGTGATTAATTTCCCTATTAATTAATTTTAACAAAAACAAAAACTTAATTAAATCATTACAGTGTGGCATTACTTGCCAAAATCTGCAGTTTACACATTGTAGCTGACTCACACTAATTAAAGTATACCTATAGCTATCGCTAGCTATTGCCACTATACGTACTCCACATGCATGCATGGAATGTGGTAAAGTGAATGCATTCTGTAATCTGAGCCCTGAAGCCAAGCCATTCTTAGAATCTGATTCAGTATAAATTACTTTCCAGGAGCTTGCAAATGCCATTATTGAATGTTTGGTTTCCAAAATTAAAATTGAAACCAGTTGAAAAAAATTATTAATTTTGGTTTGTCAAAGTAGTAGTCTAAGACTGGATGATACATGCAGGACTCATATTGCTTAATGATATTTATATCCCTTCTACTTGGTTATTCTCATGCAGTTTTGCTATACGCATTGGATTCCAGGAAATGGCTGAATCAGATATTGCGTCTGAATATGGAGTTCCCCAGTTCAAGTGTATAATTAAGCAGCAGAAAAAGGAACATTATGAAGGTCATGATGAAACAGATGATGAGGTTTATGAACATGCTGCAGCTTCAGTGAAGGTCTCAACTGAAGGTATAATAATATGGGGAATTAACATTCTAGCTGTGTATATACATTGTCTCAATTTTGTTTAGAATTTATCCATTTCTTTAAGTTAACTCTCTTAAGACTCATAATATTATAACAGCTGCATGCTAGAGACAAGCACAATATGCTGGCATTGCTTTGGGCATAATAGGTGTTTTTGTTATGCCGGCATAATGCTGGCATAATAGGGTTAAATTATAAGGTAGTCAGATAATCGACGGAGTACATAATACTTTTCTAATGTTTAGTGAGTAGCATAGTCTATAGTATGGCCATAGCTTGTCTTTTCTGTAAAATTAAGCTATCATGAAGTGCACAAATTATCCCAAATTAATAGAGAAATTCAGAGCATAATGGGAGCATAATGGGTACAAAACAATGAGCATAATTGGTTTGGTGTTGGGAATAGAGCATAGCATAATAGGAACTTTAGAAAGCATAATGTGCATGTCCCTACTGCATGCATGTGTGTAAATACAAATCATCAATGCATTAATTTAATAGTCTAAGATCAACATGTAGCATTGATCGAATTCCATGTATGAAATTAAAACAACAAACACTGTAAAAGTTTCATAATCATTATTAATTCAGAACAATAAGTAATATTACAGTATTGTAACTGAATGACTTTTTATTTACTGTCTTAAGTTATATGACACACAAATTATCATTCAATCTTTTAATACAGCTGGTAAGTACTATTATGAAGTATCCATCAAGAATGGGAAACAACCACAAGCTGGGACATCCTCTCCTTTGGCTAGTGTATTCATCTGTCTTGTTGGTGAAAATGGCCACTCAGGAAAGCTACATCTCCGAAGCTACCTATCACTGCTCACAGGGGGCACCCTCCAACGAGGCATGTTGGATGATGTGATTATTGAAAGCAGTGGAGATCTCGGAGAGATATCGGTGGTGATTCTTGGTATTGAGGAGAGCATTTTTCAGTATTCGTGGTACGTGAATGAGGTCGGGCTCTACAACTTTCAGAGCAAGAAACAGGATGCCTTTCCATGCTATCACTGGATTAGACATGGAGACAGCGTCAGTATCATTGCTAAAACTGGTAATTAATAAAATTCATCCTTTGTATTTGAGAAAAATTTGCCTGTGTGCACATGTGTGAGAGCTGGGTAGTGCATGGAGTCTACACCATGATCTTCAAAATGTTTATACTGAGTCCATGCATGACAGTAATATATAGCACCACTGAACAAACAAGATCTATTAATAGTAAAATGGAGTATGTCCCATTTACTTTTTACTCATACAGCTACTATTAAACACAATGAAGGAGATAAAATTCTCCTCACTCAAAGAACAACCCAACTAGAGAAGAGACGAGTTCATTATGCTTGGCAGAAATTACCCAATACTGGCCTACCGTCATGCATTCATGACAATTGGGTCCATATCAAGGGCCTTGCCAACGAGCTTCCTGTGGATGAGAAGTTTGAGTTGAAGAAGAATCTAATGCTCGATTTCACGGGAATTGCCTTGAGGGATAGCGCTGTGCTTTTTGAAAAATCAGCCTTAGAAGATATCACAGATTTGCATGACTACGAGAAGCTGGCAGCTGTTCTTGGAGAGCATGAACTGTCAGTCTACAAAGGTGGGAAGTGGATGACAGATGTCGAGTTCGGTAGACAAATTCTGAATGGAGTGAATCCCGTAGTGATTGAGAGATGTACAAATCTTCCAACTAACTTTCCAGTGACAACTGACATGGTGAAAGGATTTCTCAATCGGGGAAAAACCCTTGATGAGGAAATGAAAGTAAAACATAACTATTAATAGCGTATATATACCCGTATAGTGGGAAATTTTCATGGGGTCCAATTTTTGCGGAAGGCCAGTCTTCAAAATTTTCGCTGTTTAATTTTCGCGGACGCGTGCACTGATATGCCCATTGGACACTGTACAATCGTGCTTATTTTACAGGTCTAATTTTCACAGATAGTAGCTTATCTGCGAAAACAGCGAAAATTGGATCCCATCAAAATTTCCCGCTATACAGTTCTGAATCAATGTCATATTGACAGCTCATATAGCTACCAGGGCCTCAGTCATACTATATTATGGTGACTAAGGACTACAGTATTATAGCTACCTACATGTGCAATCCCCTCCATCCCCCTCTCCCCCCCCCCCCCCCCCCCCCATGCACACACACACATGCACTCACACTCACTTAAAACAGGCCTTGATCTAAAAGTTAATTTTAATGGTCCAGGAGCTTTGACTTTCTTCTTTTGATTCAGCATGGAAATAGAAAGTGCATGCAATGAGACTCTCCCATAATTGTAACAATCACTACATACTATTTATTGTTATAGGACGGGAATGTCTACATCTGTGATTTGAAAATTATGGATGGTCTTCCGACTCGAGAAGGGCAGTATTGTGCCGCTCCCATTTGCCTGTTGTATGTCAATGAGCATGAGCAGTTGGTCCCCATAGCCATTCAGCTCAAGCAGAAGGCTGGTGAGGACAACCCCATCTTCCTTCCCAGTGATCATCACTTCGATTGGTTGCTTGCCAAAATCTACTATCAAAGTGCTCACTTGCAGGTAAAAATGTATCTTTGAAATGTATTTTGCTAGGCTAGTTATTTTGTGCTCGCACAGCAGAAATTAAATACGGTGTCACAAATATTATGCATAATTATAGGAAACTAAAAGAGGTAAAAGTTTAATAACAATAATTAGAGGAAGGTATTATGGAGCACCCCATTGGTGAATCAGTGGTGACATACTTACTCAGTCTAATTAGTGCTACAATAATGAATCAGAATCATAATTCACTGACTAATCTTCTTTTTTAGTTTCACCAGCTGTCCACTCACTACTTTTCTTGCCATGCTGCTATGGAGGCATACGCTGTGGCTACCATGCGTAACCTTCCTGATCCTCATCCCATCCTTAAGCTACTTCGGCCTCACTTTCGCTACACCATGGCCATCAACACAGCAGCTAGAGCAACTCTCATCAATGATGGTGGCATCCTAGATGACCTTTTTGCCATTGGCGGAGCTGGAAAGGTGGAGTTGTTGCGACGTGTTTCCAATCTCTATCGAGTCCATTGGACGAATATTGTCCAGTATGCTCAGGAACGTGGAGTTGATGATCCTGACAAGTTACCTGGCTACTACTATCGAGACGACGGCACCAAAATTTGGAATGTGATGAGCAAGTTTGTTGAGGGAATAGTCGATGAATTCTACAACACTGACGAAGATGTCGAGAACGACTCTGAAATTCAAAGTTGGGCTAAGGATGTGTACACAGATGCTTTTCCCGGCTGCTTTGGAGCTGAAGAGTCAGATAGCCATGGCTTTCCCAAAGAGATCAATACCAAGAGAGAGCTCACAGAGTATTGCACCCTCATCATATTCACTGGCTCGGTTCAGCACGCTTCCATCAATTTCGGTCAATACGATATGTATGCGTTCGTTCCAAATGCCCCAGCTACCCTTCGTCTTCCACCACCGAACAAAAAGGGAGATGCTGACTACAATAAGCTCCTAAGCACTCTGCCTGATAAAACAAGCACAGCTCATCAAATTACAGTAGCCCATTTGCTGTCTCAGTACAGCGACGATGAGGTAAGCGTAATATTAACTTCCGCATGCAACATACTAGTCTCATTCCCAGACTCCACCCTCACAGGAGGGAAAGGGTCTGGTACACATCGGGCTTGTTTCTGAATACTGATGCGCCAATCAGATTCATGCCATGTGCCTCATAGATCACATAATTTTATTATTATGATATAACTTCCAATGCATCCAATATAGAGTATACCAAGACCAGGTGATAAATGGTTTAATAATTAGTACACAGCAGCTAGCGTAGATACAATGATTGTGCTATAGCCAACTATTGCTGCGAGTGAGAGCAGCTGATGCATTGCCACATATGCCAAACCGATACATTCATTATTGTCATAACAATCACATGACCTCCTGCATCCTGTGAGCCCCAAAGTTGCTCAATGTGTACCAGACCCTTTCCTGCCTTGAGGGCAGAGTCTGGGATCGAGACTAGCAACATACCTGTCCATGATTTGGTGAAGAATTAATTTTATTTAAGTTGGTGATTTGGCAAATCAAATGGCCAAGCAACCACTAAAATTTTAATATCATGCCATAACATATAGTGTGCAATGTAAGATGATACTATATATACACTGCAAAAACAAAAGGGTTAGTTTAACCCATCTTAGGTTACCTGAATTGCACTCATAATAAGCTAAAAGAATGCAGTTCGTGACCAGCCATGATTATGGAATGTGAATGAAAGTATTCCTAGCTTTGATCGTATAACATACTTGAAGCCAGGCTATTCACATATCTGAGACATGCATGAAGTTGCTAAGGCTACCTTATTGTAATTATTATAGTTGGCACAGGGACATGAAGGTGAATGACATTGAGTGAAGTGGTTGCAATTGATAATTGAAATAAGTGAAGTGGTAATTACCAGAAGCACTGCAAATACTCTTGCTCTACTTGGCTCTCCATAGCAATGCACGTCTCAAGAAACTATGTGCAATGGGTACACATTATGATTATATATTCCAAAATCATGCATTCATATGGATGACTGTGTATGCATTGTTCATCAGTGCAACTCGGGTAACCAAAGTTGGGTTAAAGTAACCCTTTTCTTTTTGCAGTGATACAATAAAATTAAGATATTGGCCAATCCACTAAACTCCAACTTTTCCGCATAAACTACTACATATTATAATTATTATGTAATGCTGTGTAATTTTTTATCACGAATGCTGTAGATATATTTGGGTCAGTATCCATCAAGCATATTCTCAGAGAAGGCCGCACAGCGTCTCATCAAGCAGTTTCAATATGATTTGGAGGATATTTCTGAAAATATTAAGAAAAGGAACAGGGATCTTGATGTGCCTTATACCTACATGCTTCCTGGAAAAGTTCCCAACAGTATTACTATCTAAACTAAAACTGCTACATATACAGTACATAGTCTAGTAATTAATTATACTGAGAGAAAGAATTAACTCTTCAATAGTATACTTAGTATATAGATCCATGGCATGTGTGCACAACTGTTAATATAATAGCTAGAGGAATAATATGATTGTTTGATTGTAGTCTTGGATATCATCAATAATTTTTGGATTAGCAAGTGTCATAACAAAGGTCTGTATGTAGTCATTATGGATTGGTCTTGCCTATTTCAGAATCTTGAAAATAGGTTTGGAGCTACCTTCACTGTAAGAACTTTTGACCATAATTATGTGGTTCATGTCTCCTTTCTAGATAATTAACATTAACCATTAACTTTAATTAAATTAGCATCACTGCATGTCTGAATATTCCAAATGCCTAATTGTAAACAATTTAATTTGCAATTTGTATAACAGCAGTTAATCATGCAGAGGAGTACCTAAAAGGTTTAAGTGGCCATTAAGTTGTATTTACCCTTCTTACTGAAAAAATAAACAGTAGTCAATGAGTTTCCAATGAACTTTGTTTATGTTGAAATGAAATTGACATAACCAATTATTGGGTTATATGTAATTGCATACGTGCATGCACACAAAAATCACATAATCGGTCAAGTAGCTATACTAGCAAAATTGCATCAAATTGAAGGGTAACTAAAAGATATGACACATTTCTATGCACACAGGAAAAGCATTAATTAAAAGCAGTTTTTAACATACAGTTTCATGAGTCCAACATCCGATTTGTTTGTTTTCGTTTGTCTTCAATGTCACTGCACATAGAGTTCCATTATGCTGATGGGTGTGTCCTCATTTATAGTGGACTCTGATCCACAAATGCGGACCTCGATATCGTCAGTTGTTGGATTAGCGAGTGTCACACTAAACCAAGGCGGAGTCCTCCCATCACTACAACACTGACCTTCACACTGCTGGCCATCCCAGAGAGGATCACTAGTGTACCTGAGCACATCAGTATGTTGGAATGTACTAGAGGGATTTCCAGATTCGCAGTAGTAGTTGTTTCCAACAAATGATGGCGGCGTTTGGGGTGTAAAAAAACTACCAGCCACCAAACATGGACAGCTAAAGATTTCATTACTTACAAGGAGCTGCTCTGACACACCAGCAGCATAAGTCCAGATATGCATGCGTGGACGACCATATGTAATACTCACTCCATCAACATATCCAGTATCTATTGAATTTTGCTCATTTGCAAAGACGTCAGTACTTCCAATCTGGTATCCAATAACCTGTCCACAAACCTTGCTATACTGGCGACCACTGCCACTAGCAAAGCTCAGGTTTGAGCAGCTAAATGTTCCCACGCTACTCAGACGTCCGCAGGCTCTGGTACCATTGGCAGAGTACAGTCTCAAAGATGAAGGACACTGCTGTGTAGGATCACTCATATTCAGATAGGCCACACGATACCACTGCCCAGGTCCACAGCGAGCACTCACAGCATTATTATTTCCAAATCGCTGTTGCAATATGCTCGAAGTAGCACTCTCTAGGTTTCGTCGAGATGCAGCTCTGTCTTCTTGGGAAGGACAAGTTCCTGATTCTGTGCCAGGAATGACTTGGGGGCCCACTGAGCTCTGGGAAAATACGGTTGCTACATGCATCTTTGCGAGGAAAGCTATCAGGATTACTATCTTCACTGCCACCATATTGGCTAGCTTTTAGCTGCTATGTACGTACCACTTGCGATCAACAAGACGTGCTTATATTAATGAGCCAATGGGTGTAGCAATTATGTTCCACCAAGAGTAGCTATTACTAAAGTATGCAATCAAAGGCCTCCTTAAAGGAAGGGGGGAGAACTAGGGCATGTTTATAAACTAATTGAATTCCACAAGTTCTTGACGTAATAATGGAAGGAGAGTGGGCTGGGGGAATATCACCATGGATTTTAGCTCAAGCTTAATTTTCAATAATTGTTCATAGCAATTATGAATAGCTAGTTGTAAATGAATTTTTTGCTATACTACGTGCCATATATATGTACATCATATCATACAATAATGATTATATATGCGACATAATTGCATTCTTGTGGTATAATAATGTACTAACCGTGTTTTATGCTAATAGAACGCAAGCTAAAAAATTACTATTTTAAATTTTGCGCGATTTTATGGTAAAGATCGTCACGCGCTCCATTAAGATACGCTATGAAAACTTGCGCAAATTAGATCATGCGTTTTATTAGAATAAACACGGTTACACAAGATGTGCTTTGTCCACCTAGCGGCATGTACACACACATATAAATTAAAATCAAGGAAAATAATAACCGATAAAAAGCTTAAGATCACCAATTCTGCAAAAATAAACCCGTTGACAATTATTATTTCCCCCTCCCATCTTTGTAACAATACTAGCTAGATACCTGCATCACACTCTCCCATCTTAATTCTTCAGCTCAGTGAAGTGCTCCATGGGGTTGGTGCACGTGGCTATCATTTATAGATACTACATGTATAGTATAAAAATTAAACTAAACATAGCTATAATATATGCTACTAGCTACTACATCACTATACACCGAATGTCATCATACTAAATTTCTATGTAGCTAGTTTCGGTCACTATGATTATTTTGTCTTCAATATCACTGCACATACAGTTCCATTAGGCTGATGGGTGAGTCCTCACGTGTAGTGGACTCTGGTCCACAAATGCGGACCTTGATATCGTCAGATCAGTTGTTGGATTAGCGCTAGCGAGTGTCACACTAAACCAAGGCGGAGTCCTCCCATCACTACAACACTGACCTTCACACTGCTGGCCATCCCAGAGAGGATCACTAGTATACCTCAATACATCAGTATTTTCGAATGTACTAAATGGATTTCCAGATTCGCAGTAATAGCTGTTTCCAACAAATGATGGTGGTGTTTGAATCGTAAAAGAAGTACCAACTACCACACATGGACAGCTAAAGACTTCATTATTTACAACGAGCTGCTCTGACAAACCAGAAGCATAAGTCCAGATATGCGTGTGTGATGAAGATCCATAGGTAATACTCACTCCATCAACGTATCCAGTGTTAATTGAATTTTGCTGATTTGCGAAGACATCAGTGCCTCCAATCTGGTATCCAATAACCTGTCCACAAACCTTGCTATACTGGCGACCACTGCCACTAGCAATGCTCAAGCTTGAGCAGCTGTACATTCCTGCACCACTTGGGCGTCCGCAGGCTCTGATGCCATTGGCAGAGTACAATCTCAAAGATGGAGGACACTGCTGTGTAGGATCACTCATATTCAGATAGGCCACACGATACCACTGCCCAGGTCCACAGCGAGCACTCACAGTATTATCATTTCCAAATCGCTGTTGCAATGGGCTTGAAGCAGCATTCTCTAGGTTTTGTCGAGCTGCATCTTTGTCTTCTTGGGAAGGACAAATTCCTGGTTCAGTGCCAGGAATGACCTGGGGGCCCACTGAGTTCTGGGCAAATACACCTGCTAGATATGTATCTTTGCGAAGAAAGCTATTATCTTCACTGCCACCATATTGGTTAGCTTTTAGCTGCTATGTACGTACCACTTGCTATCTGCTTAGATTAATGAGCCAATGGGTGCAGCTGTATATTCCACCAGTAATCAAAGGCCTGTAAGGTCAAGTGTAACGACCCTTTTCCAACTAGTTGTCATCTGACATCATATCCTGTATGCATGCATATGCGCATATAAAACCACTGGACTCTAGTCAGTCAGTCAGTTTTGAGTTTGAGTAGTGTTGAGTGTTCCTCAGTTGTGGTGTCATCTCTCTACCATCATCCATCTCTCTCTCTCTCTCTATGTATCGTATGTGTATAATGCTGCTATTTGAATAATACTATTAATATCTAAACCCTGTGAAGCGGCGTTGAAGGTGGCGAAGCGTTACATTTGGCGACCCTGCCAGGATCTCGGCTTAATTGGTGGACTTGTACGACAGATCCGTTGTGTTGGCAACCGACCTGTACGCAACCGTGAATGTCGACGAGGGAGCTCAAGAGCTTGACCCGTGAAGGAACTTCGACAACATCGAGTAGATTGCGGAGTGGAGGAAGTTCTCAGTTACCGCAAGACACTGTCATAACGATGGAAAAAGAGACCGTTGGATCACAAGATCTGCAGCAGCAGCTGGCAGAAGCAGCAGAGGAGTTGCGATCGGTGCGAGCTGACTACGAGCAGCAGCTTCAGCAAGTGAGAGAAATGGCTGAAAATGCAAAGGAGTACGGTGAAGACCAGTGTCGTAAAGTTCGGGAGTTGGAACAGGAGCTGGAGGACGAGACTAAGAGGAGAAAAGGAGTAGAGAAGAAACTGTCAGAGACGATTGACGGTTGGAGTGCTGCGGGTGATAAGTGGAATGCTGACATGGAGACCATGAGGATGAAACTAGAACTGAACGGATTGAAGCAACTGGAGGAGGTACGAAAGCAGTTTGACAAGGAGCGTGAGCGACACCGAGAGGAGCGGGATCGAGATGCAGTGGAGCTTAAAGAAAAGCTATCTACCTTGGAGAGTTCTGTTCCTCCCAGTGCCCCTGGAGCTACAAGTGAGGTGCATGGTGTGAAAGAGAGTGGCTCTAAGGAAGGGGATAGTGATAGTTATGGGGATAGTGATAGTTATGGAGGTAGTGATAGTCCTGAGCCTACAGGTAGCAGTGAGAAGCATGTCACCTTTGCTCATTGGAAGAGTGAGAGAGGTCAGACAGAGAGTCCTAGTGATTGTACCCACAGTGTTGTGACTAGTGGTGAGAAAGGTTGTGAGGGAGCTAGTGATAGTGAGACCACTAGCCCAGCCTCTACTAGTAGTGACCCCACAGGTGGTGGCCCCAGCAGTGCTGAGGTTATTTCCTTAAATGGTAGTGCAGGTGGTGAGCATGCCTCTGAGGTTTCTAGTGTTAATAAGAGTGTGGCTGGAGATAAGGGACTTGTGCAACAGCTTACTCAGTTGGTGCAAACACAAACAGCCATGGTAGCGGCCCAGACCAGGGCTATGTCTGCTCAAAGCCTACCCCCACTAAAAGATTACAGTGGTGAGGGTATACAGTCCAGTGAGGAGGGATTTGATAGGTGGATTGAGCAATTTGAAGAAAGAGCCAAGTTGATTGGGTGGTCTGAGGATCTTAAGAGGTATAATCTCAAAATGTCCCTGCATGGTTCAGCTTATCAGACTTATAGATTGTTGTCTGATGAGGTAAAAGCTAACTATAGCAAGACGGTTAGTGCACTCAAGTCCAGATTTAAGCCTGTTGATATTGAGGAGTTGAGGGGTGCAGAATTTCACCAGTTGATACAGACAGATCAGTCTATAGAAGCACTGGGCTTGGAGTTGCAAAGGCTAGCAAAGAGGGCATTTCCTACGCTAAAAGGCAAAGATTTTGATAGGTTAGTGAAGGGCAGATTCTTTCACGCGTTGCTGCCGCGATGGCAGAGAAAGCTTGGTGCTCCTAAGGTGGATGAAAGCTTTGATGAGCTTTTTAACCGTGCACGTACGACGGAGCGACGTGAACAGCAGTACTGTGAGGCTGCTGAGGAGCGTAAGGATAACCAACAGAAAAGCAAGAAAGTGGAGAAAGCCCCCACTCAGCCCCGTAAAGAGCAGGCAGCGAAAGCTTCTGCTGATAGTGAGAAGAAGCGTGACAGTAGTCAGAGTAGTAACAAGCAGGGTCAAGGCCCTCAATGTCATAATTGTCACCGGTTCGGGCATATAGCCAAGTTTTGTTGGGATAAGCAAAAGAGAGGAGTGGAAGCTCCTGGAAAACAGAAACATAGCAAGACTCGTCTAGTGAGTGTGGATGAATTGAGCGATAGAGAACTAGAGCAGGAACTGTCCAAGCGTAGGCTGGAGAAGGAGCAACAGCTGGCCAGTGCGTCTGCAGAGAGTAGTGTCAATGTTGTTACGGGTGCAGTAGGACCTTCCTATTGGTTGCAGGTAACAGTTGAAGGATTGCCTGTGTCTGCCCTTGTTGACACTGGGTCACAGTCGACCATAATCTCTCGTTCCTTGCTGCATAAGGTGTTTAAGCATTTAAAGGAGAATGGCAAAGCTTTGCCCACACTAGAGCACCCTTGTACCAAGTTTAAAGGTAAGGGAGGGCACGCTATAGGTGTAACTGCCCAAGTCTTGTTTACCCTAGCTGTCGATGGTAAGTCCACAGCTGTGCCTGTTTTCATGCAACCCGATAGTGAGCAGGAGTGTCTGTTGGGATCCAATGTACTCCCCGCCTTAGGTATCTCTGTTGTTAGAGCTAATGGCCGAAAACTGACTGCGTCGGTAGAGAATGGAGTTGAGCCTGCTCATGTGAATCTAGTTCAATCGGTTATTATTCCAGGTCAAAAAGGTCGTTTTGTTAGAGGTCAGGTAGAAGGCAACCCTAGTAAAGTGGAGCATTTGTTGTTTGAGCCAAAGCATGAAACTTTGGAGCCTTTAGGACTTTGTACTCAAGAGTCATTAGTTACTGTGCATCCAGATGGTAGCGTGTTGATTCCCCTACAGAACTTTCAGGGAATGCCTGTTTGGCTAGAAGAAGGAAGCGAGTTAGGAGTAGCCAGAGCATGTGATTTACCTGATCAAGTATCTTTTGATATGTCTCAAACAGTTGATTCAGAACTACCTCATGATCACAGTCGATGTGCCTCCGTAAAAGCCTTAGTTAATTCGCCTGAGCGTCTGCAGAGACTACTGAAAGTGTTAGACATGCCTGTTGACAAACAAAACCCAGTAGAGCTTGAGAAACTCAAGGAGGTACTCGCTGAATCTACTGATGTGTTTGCTCTGGACGACTCAGAGCTAGGATGTACTAGTTTAGTACAGCACAGCATCGACACAGGAGATCAACTTCCTGTAAAACAACAGCCTTATCGCACCCCTGTAGTTTATAGGGAAAAGATTGAAAAAATGGTTAGTGATATGCAGGAGCAAGGAGTAGTGAAGCCTTCGAACAGTCCTTGGGCAAGTCCCATTGTGCTTGTGCCCAAGAAGGACGGCAGCCTTCGTTTCTGTGTTGATTTCAGACGTTTGAACGCCATCACTAGGAAAGATGTTTACCCGTTACCACGTGTGGAGGATATATTAGACACCCTAGGAGAAGCCAAGTATTTCACATCCCTAGACCTTGCCTCCGGATATTGGCAAGTTGAGCTTGATCAAGATGCACGCGCTAAATCGGCTTTTACGACTCATCATGGCCTGTTTGAGTTCGTACGGATGCCATTCGGGCTCTGTAACGCGCCTGCCACGTTTCAGCGACTGATGCAAGCAGTCCTCTCTGGCTTAGAATGGCGCAGCTGCTTCGCGTATCTTGATGATATTCTCATTGCTTCCCGTACCTTCGACGACCATCTCCGTCACCTTCGTGAAGTCTTTGGACGTCTCCGTGAAGCTGGACTCCGTCTTAAACCAAAGAAGTGTCTTATTCTCCGTAATGAAGTTCCCTATCTTGGACATGTCATCTCTACCCAGGGTATTCGCCCTGATCCTTCCAAAACAGAAAAAGTGAAGTTGTTCCCGACGCCTTGTGATGTGACTACTCTTCGACAGTTTGTAGGTTTAGCTTCCTATTATCGTAGGTTTGTACCCGGTTTTGCTAAGATTGCAGCACCCCTGCATGCTTTGACTAAGAAAGATGTTCCCTTCGAGTGGACTTCAGAGTGTGAAACTGCCTTTTGCAAGTTGAAAGAACTACTGGTAACTGCTCCCGTGTTGTCTTACCCGCGCTTTGGACATGATCGAGAATTCATTCTTGAGACTGATGCTAGTGGAATTGGACTTGGTGCAGTGTTATCCCAGAAACAAGATGATGGACACGTACATCCGATAGCGTACGCTTCGCGATCGCTTAACGCGCACGAGAAGAACTACGGTATCTCAGAGCTTGAAACTCTTGGTCTTGTTTGGGCTGTTCGATACTTTCGTCCTTACCTCTTGGGTCACCATACCATCGTGTACACCGATCACTCTGCTTGTCTATCTTTGCTGAATACTCCCCGTCCTTCTGGAAAGCTGGCACGCTGGGCTTTAACAATCCAGGAAATGAATCTTACTCTGAAGCATCGTTCTGGACGACAAAATGTGAATGCTGATGCCCTTTCACGCAACCCCGCGTCTAGTGTTAGTTCTGTGTCCCCACCAAATTGTGTGTCTGTATGTGAAGAAAATGGTTGTGTGTCTGTATGTGAAGAATCTGAAAATGTTCTTACTGTTACTTCTGAAGTTTCATGTAAGTGTTGTGATAGTGTGTGCCCTGTTTGTTTTGATTGTTCTGTGTGTTCTGTGTTTGCCAGTTTGGCAGTACCTGACGACAGTGACGTGACGGCTGGTGAATCCGTAGCTGACAAAGAGAGCCTCAAAGAAGTTCGTGAAATGCAATTAAAGGATCCTGACCTTGCTCTATATATCGCTTACTTGGAGTGCCATTCCTTACCCGATGACGATCGTGTTGCCAAAAGAATAGTTCTGGAGAGCCGACGAATGGAGATTATCGATGGTGTATTGTATCGTGAGGATGTGTCGAATTGTGGCCGATGGTGTATCGTAGTTCCGGAGCCTTGGAGACAGGAGTTGTTGACCGAAAATCATTCTACCATATATGCTGGCCATCTTTCAGAGAGAAAAGTTTATGATCGTTTACGTAGGTTGTACTGGTGGTCTGGTATGAGAGCTGATGTTCGAAGATTTTGTCGTGGATGTCTGAATTGTGCGAGTCGTAAGGGACCAGGACACGGAATCCGTCCTCTTCTCCAACCCATACCCGTTCGTGGACCGTTTCATCGCGTTGGGGTCGATATTCTTAAGCTTCCCCTCACTTCCAGTGGAAACCAATATCTCGTGGTGTTTCTCGACTACCTCACAAAATGGGTTGAAGCGTATCCAGTACCTGACCAGCGAACAGAGACTATAGCTCGTCTTCTGGTGGAGAATATTGTTTGTAGGCACGGTGTGCCTGAGGAACTATTATCTGATCGTGGTGCTAATTTCTTGTCAGATCTAATTTTGCAGATGTGTTCTCTTTTAGGTATGAAGAAAGTAAATACGTCAGGGTATCACCCACAGACGGATGGACTTGTTGAAAAGTTTAACTGTACTATCACGAATATGATTTCAAAGAGTATCGAAGGAACTACTGTCGAGTGGGATAAACAACTACCTATGCTGCTTTTTGCCTATCGTTCTACTGTGCAGGACTCTACCAAGGAGTCACCCTTCTATCTTCTCTACGGTAGAGATCCCCGTCTGCCAACAGCGAGTGACTTGGCCCTTCCCCGTCCTGCTTATACAGTTGATATGGACGACTATAAGACTGAGCTAACTACCAGTTTGGCCAATGCTCGAGAATGTGCAAGACAACAAATACAGCAATCCCAGAAGAAGCAAAAGTTGTACTATGATCGCAAATCGAAAGATCCTGAATCTACCTATCGTGTTGGTGACCGGGTGATGGTATATATGCCGAGTGAAGTGACAGGCAAGAATCGCAAGTTAGCTAGACCCTACCACGGACCGTACCGTATCATAGCAGTCACCCCCACCAATGCTGAAGTCAAGTTGATTGAGCGAGCTAGTGAGCCATCTATTTTTGTTGCTATTGATAGACTGAGAAAGTGTTATCCTGAATTACCTGATCGTTGCTGGACTGGTCGGAAGCAGTCACGGAAACGCCGATCTAAGCGCCAGACTGTGACTTCCCCTTCTGATGAGCCTCAGAGAACAACTGGTCCAGTTACCCGTTCCATGACTCAGAAAAGTTAAACTATGAACAGAAGTTATGTAAGTTTATTGATTTTTGTGATTATTGATTTTTGTGTCATGATATTCTTTTCTTTTGTTGCATGGTTGTGCAAAATCATCTGTTTTCTTTTGTTTGTGCAAATCACTTGAGGGCAAGTGCCTGTCCTCAGAGGGGGGGGATTTGTAAGGTCATGTGTAACGACCCTTTTCCAACTAGTTGCCATCTGACATCATATCCTGTATGCATGCATATATAAAACCACTGGACTCTAGTCAGTCAGTCAGTTTGAGTTGAGTGTTGAGTGTTGAGTCAGTTTGAGTTGTGTTGTGTTGAGTGTTCCTCAGTTGTGGTGTCATCTCTCTACCATCATCCATCTCTCTCTCTCTCTATGTATCGTATGTGTATAATGCTGCTATTTGAATAATACTATTAATATCTAAACCCTGTGAAGCGGCGTTGAAGGTGGCGAAGCGTTACATAAACAACTTAATGAGTTTCTTGAGAGTCCTGTTGGCAATAATTAATTAATTCTATGGGCCTCTTCTGACAATTTTAGTCTGGGGGGGGGGGGGGCATTAAAAGTATTCTTACACAGGTCCCTTAATAATTATTAATGGGAATCCCAATGAGAATCACGTTAGAGAATCAGAATCCACTTAGTATAAAATCGAAATAAGAATCTAAATAAGAATCAAGTGAGAGAATCAGAATCAAATCAGAGAATCAAAATCAAAATTAAATTGGAGAATCAGAATTAAAATCAAAATCAAGTTGGAAAATCAGAATCAAGTCGGAGAATCAGAATTAAAATCAAAATCAAGTTGGAAAATCAGAATCAAAATCAAAATCAAGTTGGAGAATCAGAATCAGGATTGAGTTGAGGACCAAAACGAGTGCACTTCTGGGCCACCGTATTTGAATCCTGCATGCATGGCATAGTTGCCAACCTTGTAAGAAACGGATGCGGGACAGATGAGCGAACGCGCGCGAAAATTTGGGAGCCCCGCCCATTTTTTTGCATTGCCATACCCACTATTTTGGCAACGACCACGACCACGCACAAAAAACACCTACCATGCCCACTAAATCTCAAGGTATACGGACAAAAACAGGGTAGTATACTAAGATTAGGCTTGAGCCACACCCCTTTTGAATATCATGCGTAGTGACGTGCTATGATGTCAGCAGAGGGGGAATTCGAGACAAGAGTGGGACATATCCAATATTTTCGGGACTGTCCCGCCAGTTTCGGGACAGTTGGCAACTATGGCATGGCCGGGTGGATCATGGAGTAACAACATTCTCATCTCAATCACCACGTGCACCATACAATTGCATCCACTTCACATCACTATAATAATAATATTATTATTGTCACCACCCATCTGGGCCAGACCTATATATATAGTCCTTATGTACAATCTGCCTCCACAATGGGCATATGGCCTCACCAAAGCATAGATTATAGCTAATTTCTCTCAGTTCCCCCCAAAGCACCTTTACAGTACAAGTGGCATGCAGGGGTCAGAGGTCATACCTAATTAGGGGGAGAACATGCATGCATGCAGCAGCGAAAGGGAATTAAAGTACAGAGTGCATGCAAATTAATGCCCACACTAGCTATTATTATAATTATTGCATATTATTTTTTATTCATAACCTCTTCCCCCATCACTGCATAAGTCTAGATCTTGTGATCCAACCATAATAATAATAATAATAATAATAAGCCAGCTCGAGTGTACAGAATGTCATGGAAAATTTATTGGAATGGCTGAGGAGAAATCTACAAGAAGAGACTGTATTAATAATAATTATTAACAAAAATAATTGTGAAAAAATGAATCTAATAAGAAATCATTGTGAGAATCTTGGTCACTAAAGCTCAACCTTCAACAACTGAGGCATTGAAGATGATAATAATACAGAATATACGATAGCACAATCATGAAGGGGCGGCAGCTATAGGTCTAAAGAAGAATATTATCGCTACATGGTCCCTGCTGGGTAAGACGCCATTCTAGAGTGGTGAGGGTTCATCTGTAATGGCATCTGGATCTGAATAGTTCTTTGCTGTTGAATCTTTCGTTGCTCCACCATCTATTGTGTATGAAGAAGAGAAAAAACATTACCAATAGTTAGTTTGAACAAGTTAACACACACTATAATAACCCCCCTTCTCCAATGAAAATCCTGCATAAATCCTGGAAGTACTGCTACAATCCTTGGCCCTCACCCATAATTTGGCAAAAATTATGTTCACTACATCCCCCCGTCCCTCTCACTCGCTTTTCCCCTCTTTCACTCCCTTCTTCCTTTCTCCTCCCTTCTTCTTATGCTTAACTTATACCCACCTCAAGATACAGTGCTCTCTAATTAGCTACCTTTTCTCGTAGGTCATTCAGCTGTGACGATAGATTCTTGACGAGGCTGGTGGTCTCCTTGAGCTGACGCTGAAGCTCCTTCATTTCATTCTGCTCCTGCTCCACCTCCTCTGTGTCCAGTGACATACACTGCAGTCGTGGAAACCACTCCAGATCAGCTTGTTTATTCTAAAGGAATAGTCAAACGATTGTGCATACATGGACGTGTAGTGTTTCAGTGAGTGAGAGTGAGTCTGAGAGAGAGAGAGAGAGAGAGAGAGAGAGAGAGAGAGAGAGAGAGAGAGAGAGAGAGAGAGAGAGAGAGAGAGAGAGAGGGAGAGGCAAGAGAGAGAGAGAGAGAGAGGAGGGGGGGAGGACCGACTCAGAGAGCGAGAGACTCACATGAAACGAAGGTTCAATTCTCTCAAACACATAACTTTCTGGTCCAGTAAACTCTGTTGTATCTTTAGTCTTGAGGTGAACAACGAAAGAGAGGTAGTGCCATACGTTGTGTTCTTGGGTTATGTGCTGGTGGAATGTCACATCCTTGTTCTCAAAGGCACCTCGATCCAATCCTTTAATGAATAAAAAAATAATAATGAATATTATGTCCCCAACAATTATACTCGACTCTATGAAGAGTTGGTAGTTAATTATTAATTTTAAATGTGCATATCATCTTTCTGTAACTATTAATAGGAAATGTTTGTTAGCAATACTAAAATTCCCTGACGTACATGAGTATTATGATGGCATACATGTACATGCACAATGTCATAATTATGCTCACCACAAATGAAGCAATCATTCTTTAACTGTTCCTCTTTTCTGTTCTTCTCTGCTCTGAGGTCGGCAAAGGTGTCAATGATCACACCAAAGATGAGGTTCTGGAAGATGATGACAATCACTATCAGGAAGAAGGTGAGATCGTAGATGAATCGCAACGAAAACATTCTCTCCAGGACCTGTGAAACAAAGAGCAATATCATAAAATTCATACAATCACACAAGTCTCTCTCTCTTCCCTCCCTTAATTTCCCTCAACCTCTCTCTCACCCCTCCCCCCTCCTTCCCATTTTCTGAACGTTCTCCCTCCCCACTATACCCTTCCTTCTCTCTCCCATGGCTATTTTTACAAGGTAAGCTCATTTTCTCAACATTCCTCTCCTCCCTCCATGCGGCTATCTCATTTTCCTCCCCTCCCCCTACAGCTTTTTCTCTCTATTTATCTCTCCCTTCCCCTCCTCATTCTCATATGGCAGCTTAGCTGGCTTTCTCAAGACATCACTGATTCCTCCTCCAGCTCTGATTCCCTCCTTGAAGGTGGTGATGAAGCACATGAACAGTGTGTCACAGCTTGGCTCCATGAACACAGGCCAGTCGTCCATCTCCACTCTCTGCATCTGCTGACACTCAATACCATCTAGCTCCTGCACACATAATATCATGGCATAAAAAATGTCATAATTATGTATTGTTTGTATCACATCAAATTTGGAATGTTGATACGTCATTTTTGACTTTCACCAGCTCAAACACTTCACGTGCCCAAGAAAGTAGGAGTCATTTTCTATTAAGCATGCTACATACAGTTCATCAATTACTAATACTGTAACAGTTAATATTATATTATTATGTTGTGAGTCAAGTACATGTATAAAAAGTGAATAAACGAAGATTCTTTTCGGACAACTTAACTGTTCGGTAAAGTTTTACCGAACAGTTAAGTTGTCCGAAAAGAATCTTCGTTTTACCGAACAGTTAAGTTGTTCGAAAAGAATCTTCGTTTATTCATGCAGAGCAACTGAGAACGATGTCACTTTGTATAAAAAGTATTGCACAGAAAGTAAGGATGGTAATACAATAAACTACATAAACACATAACGATCACTTGATGAAGCTTATTATGGTAATTAAAGTATTCTAGCACAATTGAAGGGTAACTAAAAGGTATGATACATTAATTCCTATGCACACAGGGAAAGTATTACAGTTTTTATTATGCAGTTTTATGAGTCCAACATCCGATTTGTTTGTCTTCAATATCACTGCACATAGAGTTCCATCAGGCTGATGGGTACGTCCTCAAATATTACGTGATCTGTTCCACAAATGCGGACCTTGATATCATCAGTTGTTGGATTAGCAAGTGTCACACTAAACCAAGGCGGAGTCCTCCCATCACTACAACACTGACCTTCACACTGCTGGCCATCCCAGAGAGGATCACTAGTATAATTGAATACATCAGTATGTTCGAATGTACTAGTTGGATTTCCAGATTCGCAGTAGTAATTGTTTCCAACAAACGATGGTGGTCTTTGGGGTGTGAAAGAACTACCAGCTAGCGCACATGGACAGCTATAGACTTCCCTAGATTCAATAAGTTGCTCTGACAAACCAGCAGCATAAGTCCAGATATGTCTCCATGGCGAAGAACCATAGGTAATACTTACTCCATCAACGTATCCAATATCTATTGAAGCTTGCTGATTAAAAAAGATATCAGTACTTCCAACCTGGTATCCGATAACCTGTCCACAAACCTTGTTATACTGGCGACCACTGCCACTAGCAAAGCTCAAGCTTGAGCAGCTATATCTAATTCCCACATTACTAGGACGTCCGCAGGCTCTGACGCCATTGGCAGAGTACAATCTCAAGGAAGGAGGACACTGCTGTGTAGGATCACTCATATTGAGGTAGGCTACACGATACCACTGCCCAGGCCCACAGCGAACAATTACAGTATTGTCATTTACAAATTGATGTATTGCACTTGAAGCAGCACTATGTAAGTTTTGTCGAGCTGCATCTCTGTCTTCTTGTGAAGGACAAATTTCTGTGCCAGGAATGACTTGGAGGCCCACTGAGTTCTGAGCAAATACGGTTACTACCTCTATCTTTACTATTAAGATTACTAGCTTCACTACCAGCATATTGGCTAGCTTATAGCTGCTATAGCTATGTACCACTTGCTATCAACAATACGCACTAATAATGAGCCAATGGGCACAGCTCTTCCACTACATAAACCACATTATTATAATATGGACATGTTTATCTGCTGATCCTGACTGCAATAAATAATTGTCACTGAATTTATCTACACAAATACTGAAAGTGCATAAGAGAGCAGGTTATTTATCAAAACTGTGCATGCATCATGTAAGAGCAACAAAGAGTATTAGGGAGAGTACGCAAGAACTACAAAAATATTAATACCAGTTACATGCAGCAATGAATATCACTGGTGCCAAACCTTCGGCGCTGTCAGATTTATAATAATGATATTATATACTATGCAGGTATACCTATAAAGATGATCGTATATTATAATAATTAACAACTTCATAAAATTTAAAGTGGTACACAGTGATAATTTACAATTGAATGAACACTTTGGACACATAATATATAGCTTGACTGGAGGCATGATTTGATTTTTCAACCGATACGGATACGTCATCACCAGAAAGGCCTCTAGATCTGAAAATTGCGAGCGCGATAATGACACATGCTTCGCTGGATGCACCATAGGAGCACATACGTCCCCTGACCCCGCCTTCGTAACCCTCGCGCATGCGTATAACTATAGCGCCTATCGATATAGCCAGCGTTCTATTTATATAGCTGGCCGGGATTGATCAGGCCAATGATGAGAGGGAACATACATATAGGTCAACAAAATAGTTAATAATGGGATACACTGTGCTAATGCACCCAATTAAGATACATAATTATCTTCTTATTTTATCCCACCCCACCATAATACATGGATGCACTTCATGGCGTGATGCAAGTGCACAATATCAATGCCATAATTATAATTATAATATATTCTTGACGCTATCAAATGCCATGCACTTACCAGTAGTATCACGAATAGGAATTCATGGACTAAAAACCCTAAGAGGCAAATGGAGAGATAGAACCAGTGGTAGGGCAACTCAGGTTCAAGAAACACAGCCTTTGCTAGCTCCAGCTTGGCCTTGAAAGAGTTGGTGTTGGTGGAGGCTTGCTGTCGGCGAGGACGAAGGACTCCCTTGTTCGATATCAGACTCACCATGAAGATACCTTTATTGACAAGCTACATGTGCATGTGTGCAGTGCAAGTGTACATTTACACAGGATATTACATAAGTGAGTGTGTGTGCATAAAATATTGATGTATCATATTCATACCAAGTAGCTGATAATTTTAAAATTAATTTGGTGAAATGGCTCTCCTTTGGTGTTAAATTTGGCGATCTGAATGCTTAATATCACCATAGGCACATATTATGCAATTAAGATCAATTATTGGCGAGTTTTTAATTTGATGATCTATACCAATTTGCCAAAACAAACCTCACCAAAGTTGCCCCACTACATGACTCTATGATGTACATGTACATACTCGTACCTGTATCAATCCTAGAATAGTGAGTGTTGGTTGGACTCCGAGTGTGAGGATACTCCTGATAATGGCCAGCCTGCCAATGACTGGAAACATCGTCTTTCTTGCCTGCTTACTGAGGTAGACCATGGACAGCAAACACACGGCCAGTATCATCCACAGCAACGTTGACATCTTCAGGTCTCAGCTGCAGTGAGAGAGAGAGAGAGAATCATATCCGAATGCATGGTATTACCCATGGAAGTATAAGTTAGGCAAAAATATTGGGGGAGGGGGGGTGGTAGCAGTGGCGGTTGGGGAGTATTTTGTATCCCACGTACAGCATGCTTCTAGCACAAAAATTATATTAATGTCATTTGTGATCATGATCTCAGAAGGGAACGAAAAAGTTCATGAATAGCAAGATATTAAACTTCAAAGAATAGAAGGTCTCCAAGAAGAGGCATGGCCATTGGTGATATTGCCATGGCACATGGGGTATAGCTATGTGCTCTATGAGCTCTAATTTTACCTATAATAATATTATTATGCTAAATTAGCACCTAAACTACATAGACAGGTGCATGTTGTCTAACCACGCCCATTTAATTGCCCATATCTCAGGGGTGTGGCTGCTACACTAGCCAGAAATTTTCATCTAATGTTCTCCATGGACTGCATATAACTAGGCCGGAATTCAAAGGGAGCTCGAGGGGCCAGGCCACACCCAAAACAGTGTTACCTGGTGCCTCAAAGATTGATGGTCATCAGAAGCTTATAAACAATCTGGCACTTGAAACACACAGCTGCAATAATTTTTATTTTGATCCTTAATAAGGGAAAACTAGAAAAAATGCTACTCTTTACGATATGGTGAATCAGTGAAATATTCCGCCACACCTGGCAACTATACTCATACAAAAGCTCACTTCATTTGAATTGATCCTGCATGCATGCATGGGTGAAGTAACAATTCTCAATCACCAAAGCACCTTCACATGCAGCTGGCATGGGTCAAAGGTCACACCTAATTGGAGGGAACGTGCATGCATACAGTAGTGAAAGGAAAGGAGTGCAAAATACCCACACAAGCTATTATAACCTCTTCCCCCATCCCATATCAATCAATATCACTAAGTCTAAATTTTGTGGTCCAACCATAATAATAGTAATAAGCAGCTCGAGTGTGCAAAATGTCATGAAAATGATAATTTTATTGAAATGGCTGAAGAGGATTCTACAAGAAGAGACTGTATTAATAATTATTAACAAAAATAATTGAATCTAACAAGAAATCATTGTGGGAATCTTGGTCACTAAAGCTCAACCTTCAACAACTGAGGCATTGAAGATAATAAGAATAGCTACATGATAGCACAATCATGAAGGGGTGGCAGCTATAGGTCTAAAGAAGAATATTATCGCTACATGGTCCCTGCTGGGTAAGACGCCATTCTAGAGTGGTGAGGGTTCATCTGTAATGGCATCTGGGTCTGAATAGTTCTTTGCTGTTGAATCTTTCGTTGCTCCACCATCTATTGTGTATGAAGAAGAGAAAAAAAACATTATCAATAGTTAATTTGAACAAGTTAACACACACTATAATAACCCCGCTTCTCCATGAAAATCCTGCATAAATCCTGGAAGTACTGCTACAATCCTTGGCCCCCACCCATAATTTGGCAAAAAATATGTTCACTACATCCCCCCACCCCTCCCACTCGCTTTTCCCCTCTTCCCCTCCCTTCTTCCTTTCTCCTCCCTCCTTATGCTTAACTTACACCTACCCTCAAGATACAATGCTCTCTAATTAGCTACCTTTTCTCGTAGGTCGTTCAGCTGTGACGATAGATTCTTGACGAGGCTGGTGGTCTCCTTGAGCTGACGCTGAAGCTCCTTCATTTCATTCTGCTCCTGCTCCACCTCCTCTGTGTCCAGTGACATGCACCGCAGTCGTGGAAGCCACTCCAGATCAGCTTGTTTATTCTAAAGGAATAGTCAAACGATTGTGCATACATGGATGTGTAGCATAACTCTCTGGTCCAGTAAACTCTGTTGTGTCTTTAGTCTTGAGGTGAACAACGAAAGAGAGGTAGTGCCATACGTTGTGTTCTTGGGTTATGTGCTGGTGGAATGTCACATCCTTGTTCTCAAAGGCACCTCGACTCAATCCTGTAACAAATAAACAACAAAATAATAAATATTATGTCCCCAACAAATATATTAGACTAGTTGGTAGTTAATATTAAATGTGTAGATCATTTTCTAATAAGGAAATGTTTATAACACCAAAATTTCCTGACCTATGGTATATCTAGAGGGAACAGTGCATGTCCATTTTGCATAATAATAATATTAAGATGGCATACATGTATACTAGTAATGTAATTATGCTCACCACAAATGAAGCAGCCATTCTTCAGCTGTTCCTCTTTTCTGTTCTTCTCTGCTCTCATGAGGTTGGCAAAGGTGTCAATGATTACACCAAAGATGAGGTTCTGGAAGATGATGACAATCACTATCAGGAAGAAGGTGAGATCGTAGATGAATCGCAACGAAAACAGCCTCTCCTGTGAAACGAAGAGCAATATCATAAAATTCATACAATCACACAAGTCTCTCTCTCTCGCTCCCTTTCCCTCAACCTCTCTCTCACCCTCTCTTCCCCTCCTTCCTATTTTCTCAAAGTTCTTCCCACCCTCTATACCCTTCCTTATCTCTCTCTGCCTCTCCTATGGCCATTCTCACAAGGTAAGCTCATTTTCTCAACAATCCTCTCCCTCCTACAGACCTCCCTCTCTCCCTCTCCCTCCCCCTTCCGATTCTCACATGGCTATCTCATTTCCCTCCCCCCCCCCCCCCCCAATAAGTGGATCACACTAATCTAATGTGGGTTGCCTCAGCTGCACTGGTACATTAATTCCTATCATAGTATATTTGTAATCCAATTAATTATAGATACTATCTCACACTTGCCAATTTATGAGATAGTTACTACATAAATTTCATAACAATTTCATTTCATTCCGGTAGTTTAGTAGTATTATGAGAACAGTTTACTATGATGTGGAAGTATAGTGTGTGCAACTGAAGTAACCCACATTAGTTTAATATAATCCACTTGTTTTTACTGTACATGTATGAAACTAAGGGTTTATATAGATCCATCTCAAAACAGAGAAGTCATGAGGAAACAGATGTTTTGGGACTTAATGTGTAGCTTATTGCATTAATTATTACAGTGGCCCAGAAGTGCACTTGTTTCGGTCCTCAACTCAATCCTGATTCTGATTCTCTGACTTGATTTTGATTTTGATTTTGATTCTGATTCTCCAACTTGATTTTGATTTTTAATTTCGATTCTCTGACTTGATTCTTATTTTAATAGATCCCTTGTATAAAGTGGATTCTGATTCTCCAACTTGATTCCGATTTTAGATTTTTGATCTTGATTCTGATTCTCTGACTTGATTCTTATTTATAAGTGGATTTTGATTCTCTAACTTGATTCTTAGTGGTGACTCAAAATGATAGCTATCTGTCCTTCCAGAATGGCAGCTGGATTAGGGCCACAAGCAGCGTAAGTTTTCATCTCTCTCCCAAAACTCCCCCCCCCCCCCTCCTCAGCCCTCCCCTTCAGTCAGTAGCCAACTTTGGGTTACTAGTGGTGATGAAAATCATCTGTGTGGTGCGAGCCTTCATACAAGTCAAAAGATTCATTCGAGGATTCATCATGCTCATGGTATAGACTACCATCATGATCACATGCATGCCATTGACGGCACGGAGCTGGTGCAGGTAGTTTCTACCTCGGTGCAAGCAAAGAAAGAAAGTGAATGCACAAGGATAACTTACAACAGCATAGCATTTCCTACTAAGAGGTACTATTCCATGTAAACAGTCTTGTTACTATCTATGGAAAAAGAATATACCGTGAGTGGGTTAACATCTTGCATGTACATGTATGTCATTGAAAAATATTATGTGGCTTGGTTTGCTAAAAACCAGTAGCTAATGGTCTTTTCTATGGGCTTCTTTTAAATATTAATCTTGGGGGGCATTTAAATGTTCCCTATAGCTAGCTACAGGTCCTTTAATTATTAATGGTAAGCCCAATGAGAATCACGTTAGAGAATCAGAATCCACTTACAAAATCGAAGTAAGAATCTAAATAGCTAAGAATTGAATTGGAGAAATAAAATCAAAATCAAGAGAATCAAGTCAGAGAATCAAAATCAAAATCAAGTCAGAGAATCAGAATTAAAATAAAAAAAATAATCAAGTGCGTGTGCATAAATGTAAATGTGTATAATATAAATGTACATGTATATTATACCAAGGAGCGGATGATTTTGACGAGCATTAAATTTGGTGAAATGGTTCTCCTTTGGTGTTAACAAAGTTTGAACTTGGTGATCTAAATGCTTACCACCATAGGCGTATATGCAATTAAGATCATTTGGCGAGTTTTTAATTTGACAATCTATACCAAAATAAATCTCGCCAAAATTTCCCCACTATAATATGACTCTATGATGTACATACTCGTACCTGTATCAATCCCTAGTTTCGCGTAAGAGGGGCTGGCTCGCGAGACTAATCAATCCCAGAATAGTGAGTGTTGGTTGAACTCCGAGTGTGAGGATATACTGTTTATATCTGTGTTTGATACACAGCACGTGTTCATGTAAACTTTACTAGAACACCACAGACCCTTCCAGCTGGGGGTGTTTGATACACAGCGTGTAGCGGGGGGAGGTGGCGGGAAACCCAATATTAAGATGGAAAGCTATAATTACTATGTGTGGGAAACCAAATACTCCCCCACCACCTCCCCCTCCCCCCCCCCCCCCCCCCCCCCCCCCCCAAAAATAATATTTTGCCTAACCTCTATTATCTATGCTTGCATGGGTAATAGATGCACTCTGTAACATGGTTTACTCTCTCTTTCTCTCTCTCTCACTACAGCTGAAGTAGACCTGAATAATATTATGTCGACGTTGCTGTGGATGATATTGGCAGTGTGTTTGCTGTCCATGGTCTACCTCAGTAAGCAGGCAAGAAAGACGACGTTTCCAGTCATTGGCAGGCTGGCCATTATCAGGAATATGCATGTGTGTACCTATGATGCTTGTGTCCTTGTAAAAAGATTAGAAACAAAGTGACCATGACATTGACGATTATTGCCAAGTAGCTAGCCAAGCCACACCTTTTCCCACAGGATTTCCCTATATGTACATGTAGCCCAATTTCACAGAATTGCATTCTAAGACTTGTGGTGCATATGCAAGGGGGAGCCCCCGGTCCCTTGTGTTCAATGGCCCCGGCCCACCCCCAATGAAACCCTGGTACACTTCTGGTGCTAGCTAGCTATCATTTTTTCAAGTTAACCAATATTATGCTCTAATTGCCCATGTCTCAGGGGTGTGCATGGCTGCTTCACTAGCTGACCGAAAGTGTTCATTTAATGTTCTCCATGGACTCCATGAAAGCTAGCTAGGCGGCACCAGAATTCGAAGGGATGGGCCAGGCCACACCCAAAACAGCATTATCTAGTGTGGTGAGGGCTCATCTGTAGCTAATGGCATCTGGATCTGAATAGTTCTTTGCTGTTGAATCTTTTGTTGCTCCACCATCTATTGTGTATGAAGAAGAGAAAACATTACCTGCAATAGTTAATTAATATGTACTATTATGATATAATAATCATGAATAATCCCCCTTCTCCAAAGAAAATCCTGCATAAAACCCTAAAGTACTGCTACAATCCTTGGCCCCCACCCATAATTTGGCAAAATATTTGTTCCATTTGCACCCCATTACATCCACCCCCCCCCCCCCCACCCCCATCCTCTCTCTCTCCCACTCACTTTTCCCCTCTTTTTCTCCTCCCTCCTTCTTATGCTTAATTTACACCCCACCCTCAAGATACAATGTCCTCTAATTAACTACCTTTTCTCGTAGGTCGTAGAGGTCTCTAAGTGAAATAATGGGCCTCCAACTGACCATGCAATCAGATTTCTGTATTAAATTTTGTTACAACTATTAACTGCAGTTAGTGTATATTAGGTCTGTGCATGAGTACATGTATACGATAATGTAGAGATACTAACAGAGCCTGGTTGAATATACTGCAGTAGCTACTGTAACATTAATTAATTTTATTCAATGCACATTGAATACAACAAGCTACATAAAAAGTCCCAAAACATATGCATCCTGTTTCCTGTCGGCTTCTCGGTTTTGAGATGGATCCATATAAATCCTTAGTTTAAATTCGTATAATAATATGTACATACTTCCGTAGTCACAGTAGTGCTCACTTGCTCATTATTATATAGCACAATCTCGTTGATAGCGAGTATAGCAGCTATAAGAATTAGCCAATATGATGACAGTGAAGCTAGTAATTTCGATATTTTTCTTTGCAAAGACAACAGTTACTGTATTTGCCCAAAACTCCGTGGGCCCCCAAGTCATTCCTGACACAGAGCCAATAATCTGTCCTTCACAAAGAGACAGAGATGCAGCTCGACAAAACCTACATAGTGCAGCTTCAAGTGTAATACAGCAAATTGTAAATAAAAATATAAACAATGCTGTGAGTGCTCGCTGTGGACCGGGGCAGTGGTATCGTGTGGCCTACCTCAATATGAGTGATCCTACACAGCAGTGTCCTTCATGTTTGAGATTGTACTCTGCCAATGGCGTCAGAGCCTGCGGACGTCCAAGTAGCGTGGGAGCATATAGCTGCTCAAGCTTGAGCTTTGCTAGTGACAATGGTCGCCAGTATAGCAAGGTTTGTGGACAAGTTATCGGATACCAGATTGGAAGCACTGACGTCTTCGACAATCGGGGATATTCAATTGATATTGGATACGTTGATGGAGTGAGTATTACCTATGGTAATTGTCCACCACGCACGCATATCTGGACTTAATATGCTGCTGGTTTGTCGGAGCAACTTCTTGCAACTAATGAACGCCACAACTGTCCGTGTGCACTAGTTGATACTTCTTTCATGCCTAAGATACCACCACCGTTTGTTGGAAACAACTACTACTGTGAATCTGGAAATCCATTGAGTACATTTGAAAATACTGATGTATTGAGGTACACTAGTGATCCTCTCTGGGATGGCCAGCAGTGTGAAGGTCAGTGTTGTAGTGATGGGAGGACTCCGCCTTGGTTTAGTGTGACACTCGCTAATCCAACAACTGACAATATCGAGGTCCGTATTTGTGGATCAGAGCCCACTACAAGTGAGGACACACCTATCAGCCTAATGGAACTCTATGTGCAGTGATATTGCATGAAGACAAACAAATCAGATATTGGACTCTTAAAAGTGCATGATAAACTACTTTTAATCTTTTTCCTACGTGTGCATAGGAACTTGTGTATCATACTTTCACTTACCCTTTACTTTGATGCAATTGTGCTATAGTCTTTATCGTACAGCTTCATCATGTGATCGTTTAATGTATTACCATCCCTACTGTAATTTAAAACAACTTCTGTGCAGTACTTCAAATTTTATGTATACATTAATTATAATATATTATAATCATGTACTTGACTCACAACATATAACAGCAAAGTATTGAATTGATGAACTATATGACATTGTAGCTTGCATGATAAAAACGATCTCTATAATACTTTCTTGGGCACATGAAGAGCTCGAGTTTGTGCTGGTGAAAGACAGAAATGACAACATTCCAAATTTGTGACACAAACAATATTATACGTAGATATAGACATAATATTATATCTAGTATTTTTTATGTCATGTAACAGTTTTGTTTTGTAGGAGCTACGTAGTAGCTAAGCTTATAGATGGTTTTAGCTATATGAAAATTTAATGTTTTAGACATAAAATACTTTGGTATTTGACTCACAACGTATATGAATAGCATGCATAGTAAAACGACCCCTTTCTTGGGCACAGTGTGTGTGCTGATGAAAGTCAGAAAATAATTATAATTATTATTATTCTAAACAAACAATACACATGTATAATTATTATTTTTTTTATTGTGCATGCATGGTATGTGTGTATAGATGGTGTAGAGTGTCAACAGATGCAGAGAGTGGAGATGGACGACTGGCCTGTGTTCATGGAACCAAGCTGTGACACACTGTTCATGTGCTTCATCACCACCTTCAAGGAGGGAATCAGAGCTGGAGGAGGAATCAGTGATGTCATGAGAAAACCAGCCAGCCATGTGAGAATGGGGAGGGGAAGGGAGAGATAGCTATAGCTAGAGAGAGAATTAAGGCTGCAGGGGAAGAGGAGGAAAAAATGAGATAGGCCTCTTGCGTTCCATGGGCCCCCTCCCCTGCTAAATTAGCATGCACCAAACTGTATACAGAGGTGCATGTTGTCTAACAACGCCCTTTTAATTGCCCGTATCTCAGGGGTGTGGCATTACCTGCACTAGATAAAATTCAGATCGATTTCATGCATGTAGGAAATGTGTAGCTAGGATATCGATAGGGCAAAATTTTCTACAAAAACCCTGCCCTATCTTCTGCCAAACATGTGTCGGAAAGCTCAAGTTTTGGTAAGCAGGACATAAAGGAAGACTTGCTTTTGGTCCAGTCAGTGAGCTCGTGCCTCAAAGACCACCATTCTCAAACAAGGATCGATTGGCCACCGGAAACTCACAAACAAACAATCTGGCACTTAAAACACACACAGCTGCAATCCTCAATTAGGGCAAACTTGAAAACACGCAACTAGCTCTCAGTGTGATGATGAATCAGTGAAAAAGCACCTTCACAGCTGGCATGGATCAGAGGTCATACCTAAGTGGGGGGAGGAATATGCATATATGGCGAAAGGGAAAGTACAGAGTGCAAATGCCGACACAATCTTTTTTGTATTATTTCCATTTGTTCATAACTGCTTCCCCCATCCCATAATTATTAATCGATATCACTGCATAAGAGTCTAGATCTTGTGGGCCAACCATCTCAATAATAATAATAAGCCAGTGGGAGTGTGCAGACTGTCATGGAAATTACTTTTATTGGAATGGCTGAGGAGAAATCTACAAGAAGAGACTGTATTAATAATTATTAACAAAAATAATTGTGAAAAAATGAATCTAATAAGAAATCATTGTGAGAATCTTGGTCACTAAAGCTCAACCTTCAACAACTGAGGCATTGAAGATAATAATAATAATACAGAATACATGATAGCACAATCATGAAGGGGTGGCAGCTAGAGGTCTAAAGAAGAATATTATCGCTACATGGTCCCTGTTGGGTAAGACGCCATTCTAGAGTGGTGAGGGTTCATCTGTAATGGCATTTGGGTCTGAATAGTTCTTTGCTGTTGAATCTTTCGTTGCTCCACCATCTATTGTGTATGAAGAAGAGAAAAAAAACATTACCAATAGTTAGTTTGAACAAGTTAATACACACTATAATACCACGCTTCTCCAATACTGCTACAATCCTTGGCCCCCCGCCCATAATTTGGCAAAAATTATGTTCCATTTGAATCTCCTAACTATTACTACATCCCCCCTCACCCTCTCTCTCTCTCTCCCACTCGCTTTTCCCCTCTTCCCCTCCCTTCTTCCTTTCTCCTCCCTCCTTCTTATACTTAACTTACACCCACCCTCAAGATACAGTGCCCTCTAATTAGCTATATACCTTTTCTCGTAGGTCATTCAGCTGTGACGATAGATTCTTGACGAGGCTGGTGGTCTCCTTGAGTTGACGCTGAAGCTCCTTCATTTCATTCTGCTCCTGCTCCACTTCCTCTGTGTCCAGTGACATGCACCGCAGTCGTGGAAACCACTCCAGATCAGCTGGTTTATTCTAAAGGAATAGTCAAAATTTAATGATTGTGCATACATGGATGTGTCTATTTGAGAGAGAGAGAGAGAGAGAGAGAGAGAGAGAGAGAGAGAGAGAGAGAGAGAGAGAGAGAGAGAGAGAGAGAGAGAGAGAGAGAGAGAGAGAGAGAGAGAGAGAGAGAGAGAGAGAGAGAGAGAGAGAGAGAGAGAGAGAGAGAGAGAGAGAGAGAGAGAGAGACTCAAAAGGAGTGAGAGCCTCGCTTGAAATGAAGGTTCAATTCTCTCAAACACATAACTCTCTGGTCCAGTAAACTCTGTTGTATCTTTAGTCTTGAGGTGAACAACGAAAGAGAGGTAGTGCCATACATTGTGTTCGTGGGTTATGTGCTGGTGGAATGTCACATCCTTGTTTTCAAAGGCACCTCGACTCAATCCTGTAACGAACAAACAAAAAAATAATAAATATTATGTCCCCAACAATTATACTCAACTCTGTGAAGAGTTGGCAGTTTAAATGTTCAAGTTATTTTTCTGTAACTGTTATTAATAAGGAAATGTTTGTAATAAAGATTTCCCGACCTATAGTATATGATGGCATACATGTACATTTACATGTACATGTACATAATCATGCTCACCACAAATGAAGCAGTCATTCTTCAGCTGTTCCTCTTTTCTGTTCTTCTGCTCTGAGGTCGGCAAAGGTGTCAATGATCACACCAAAGATGAGGTTCTGGAAGATGATGACAATCACTATCAGGAAGAAGGTGAGGTCGTAGATGAATCGCAACGAAAACAGCCTCTCCTGTGAAACAAAGAGCGATATCATAAAATAATTCATACAATCACATAATTCTCTCTCTCTCTCTCGCTCCCTTTCCCTCAACCTCTTTCTCACCCCCTCTTCCTCTCCTTCCCATTTTCTCAGAGTTCTTCCCACCCTCTATACCCTTCCTTCTCTCTCTGCCTCTCCCATGGCCATTCTCACAAGGTAAGCTCATTTTCTCAACAATCCTCTCCTTCCTACAGACCTCCCTCTCTCCCTCTCCCTCCCCCCTCCAATTCTCACATGGCTATCTCATTTCCCTTCCCCTTCCCATTCTCACATGGCTAGCTGGTTTTCTCAAGACATCGCTGATTCCTCCTCCAGCTCTGATTCCCTCCTTGAAGGTAGTGATGAAGCACATGAATAGTGTGTCACAGCTTGGCTCCATGAACACAGGCCAGTCGTCCATCTCCACTCTCTGCATCTGCTGACACTCTATACCATCTCCTGCACACATAACATGGCATAAAAAAGAAAAATATGTCGTATGTATTGTTTGTGTCATATCGATATCAAGTTTTAGTTTGGAATTTTATCATAGTTACTTTCATCAGCACAAACACTTTACATGCCCAAGATAGTAGGAGTCATTTTTACTATAATATGCAGTTCATCAATAATGTTATTAATACTTTGCTATTATAATGTGTTGTTGGTCAAGTACATGATATTGTATGTATATAAAATATTGCACAGAGGTTGTTTATTGTAGGGATGAAATAAACACACAACTATTATGATGAAGCTATAATTATTATGATAAAGTATTCTGCAAAATTGCATCAAATTGAAGGGTAACTAAAAGGCATGACACATTCCTATACACACATAGGAAAAATATTATGTTTAACATGGAGTTGCATGAGTCTTCAATATCACTGCACATAGAGTTCCATTAGGCTGATGGGTGAGTCCTCATTTTCAGAGGAATTCGATCCACAAATGCGGACCTCGATATCGTCAGTTGTTGGATTAGCGAGTGTCACACTAAACCAAGGCGGAGTCCTCCCATCACTACAACACTGACCTTCACACTGCTGGCCATCCCAGAGAGGATCACTAGTGTACCTCAATACATCAGTATTTTCAAATGTACTCAATGGATTTCCAGATTCACAGTAGTAGTTGTTTCCAACAAACGATGGCGGTGTCTTAGGCGTAATAGAAGTACCAGCTAGCGCACATGGACAGCTAGATCCAAGGAGTTGCTCCGACACACCAGCAGCGTAAGTCCAGATATGAGTGCGTGGACGACCATAGGTAATACTCACTCCATCAACGTATATACTATCTATTGAAGTTTGCCGACTGTCGAAGACGTCAGTACTTCCAATCTGGTATCCAATAACCTGTCCACAGACCTTACTATACTGGCGACCACTGCCACTAGCAAAGGTCAGGTTTGAGCAGCTAAATATTCCCATGCTACTTGGACGTCCACAGGCTCTGGTACCATTGGCAGAGTACAATCTCAAAGATGAAGGACACTGCTGTGTAGGATCACTCATATTCAGGTAGGCCACACGATACCACTGCCCAGGCCCACAGCGAGCAATCACAGTATTGTCATTTATAAATTGTTGTACTGCATTTGAAGCAGCACTATGTAAGTTTTGTCGAGCTGCATCTCTGTCTTCTTGTGAAGGACAAATTTCTGTGCCAGGAATGACTTCGGGGCCCACTGAATCTTGGGCAAATACAGTTACTACAAAGAAAGCTATTGAAATTACTAGCTTCACTGCCAGCATATTGGCTAATTCTTATAGCTGCTACTTGCTATCAACACGATTGTGCTTACAATAATGAGCCAGTGGGCACTACTGTGACCACGGAAGTATGTACACGTACGAAACTAAGGGTTTATATAGATCCATCACTTAACAGAAAAGCCGAAAGAAAACTGTCAGATGTTTTGGGATTTTTTATGTCTATAGCTTGATGTATTTGCTTCAAGTAGTAGTCAACTCTGTTAGTACCTCTACAGTATAGTATACTCATGCACAGACCTAATATACACTAACTACAGATAATAAAATAAATATGGTAAATGAAATGTTTGACACCCTTTGGTCCTGCCTTTATTCAACATATTTGGACCACCTCTCTTGTGTACCTAATCTTGTGTAGATTACAATCATGCACTTATCCATAAAGGAATATTATCATATTATTGAAAGATCATCAAATCTGCAAAAATAAATCACCTAGCATTAAATTTTAACCTTTACCTGCATCACACTCTCCCTATCTTCCTCAGCTCTGTGAAGCGCTCCATGGGGTTGGTGGCTATCATCGAGTTATTGAAGAACATGTGAGTAGAGGTAGATTAGAATGATGGCCAGGACTGCAGTCAGCAGAACTGACTGAATGTTCTTGGTCACACTGAGCAACACATTTGAAGAGTTTCGAATCTCTAGACAATATCCATCAACTGTGTTTGTGCAAGTGTGTGTGAGCATGTGTGTATGTGTGTACATGTGTGTAGGGCAGGGGATGTGCATAAAAAAGCCCAGTATCCACAAGAGAGACTAATTTTGGGACCTTTGTTTGTAGTATATTATAATAATATTATTATGATACAAGTTTTCTCACTACTAGGTTTGTAAGATAGCAAGTTGTGTATTATGATAATACTATCTTCCCCAAATAATCCCTTTTCTCATAGCAGATTTTAGTATGGAAATATCCAGCAACTAGACTAAGTAAATATTACGAAGTACCACAGGCCAATGATGAAAGGGAACATACATGTAGGTCAATACATTGAGCTAATGCACCCAGTTAAGATGCATAATATCTTCTTATTAATTTTTATCCTACCCCACCATAATACATGGATGCATTTCATGCAAGTGCACAATATCAATGCCATAATTATAATATTTATATATTCTTGACGCTATCAAATGCCGCTTACCAGTAGTATCACGAAGAGGAATTCATGGACTAAAAACCCAAAGAAGCAAACGGAGAGATAGAACCAGTGGTAGGGCAACTCAGGTTCGAGAGACACAGCCTTTGCTAGGCTTTGAGTTGGTGTTGGTGGAGGCTTGCTGTCGGTTAGGACGAAGGACTCCCTTGTTCGAGATCAGACTCACCATGAAAATACCTTTGTTGACCAGCTGTGTATGTGTGCAGTGCGAGTATTGTGTATGTGTGTGTGTGTGTGTGTGCATAAAATTAATGTAAATGTGTATACCATATTATTATAGCATGTGTTCCATGGGCCCCCTCCCCCTGCTGAATTAGCACCTAAACTACAATAATGTCATAGAGAGATGCATGTTATCTAACCATGCCCTTATATCAGGGGTGTGGCTGCTACACTAGCCAGTAATGTTCTCCATGGACTGCATGAAAGCTAGCTAGGCCAGAATTCGAAGGTAGGGGCCAGGCCACACCCAAAACAGCATTACCTGGTGCCCCAGAGACCACCATTCTCGAACAAGTATTGATTGGCCACCGGAAGCTCACAAATAATCTTGCACTTACGTGTAAAAGACACAGCTGCAATCGTCATGACAAGCTTAAGGGCAAACTTGAAAACACGCAACTCTCAGTATGACGATGAATCAGTGAAATTCTGCCACACCAATCATGCACTGAAGAGCTCACCTCATTTGACTCCTGCGTGCATGGGCATGGCTGGGTGGAGTAGTTGACAACATCTCATCTAAATCGTCACCTCCCATCGATCTGGGCTGGGCCTATGGTCCTCGAGCACAATCACATGTACTGCCTCTATAATGGGCATGGCCTCACCAATTAAAGCATAGAGTATAATTCCAGCCCTCAAGATCAGCTCCCCCAAAGCACCTTCACAGATGGCATGGGTCAGAGGTCATACCTAATTAGGGGGAACATGCATGCAGCAACGAAAGGGAAAGTACAGAGTGCATGCAAATTAATGCCCACATAAGCTATCTATAATATTATTGTATTATTTCTGTGTTCATAACCTCTTCCCACATCCTATAAGAATAATTATTATAATCAATCGATATCACTGCATAAGTCTAGATATCGAGATCCAACCATCACAATAATAATAATAAGCCAGCTTGAGTGTGCAGAATGTCATGGAAAATTTATTGGAATGGCTGAAGAGAAATCTACAAGAAGAGACTGTATTAATAATTATTAACAAAAATAATTGTGAAAATATGAATCTAATAAGAAATCATTGTGAGAATTTTGGTCACTAAAGCTCAACCTTCAACAACTGAGGCATTGAAGATAATAATAATAATACAGAATACATGATAGCACAATCGTGAAGGGGTGGCAGCTATAGGTCTAAAGAAGAATATTATCGCTACATGGTCCCTGTTGGGTAAGACGCCATTCTAGAGTGGTGAGGGTTCATCTGTAATGGCATCTGGGTCTGAATAGTTCTTTGCTGTTGAATCTTTCGTTGCTCTACCATCTATTGTGTATGAAGAAGAGAAAAAAAAAAACATTACCAATAGTTAGTTTGAACAAGTTAACACACACTATAATACCACGCTTCTCCAATGAAAATCCTGCATAAAACCCTGGAAGTACTGCTACAATCCTTGGCCCACCCATCCATAATTTGGCAAAATTTATGTTTCATTTGCACCCCCTAACTATTACTACATCCCCCCTCCACCCTCTCTCTCCCACTCACTTTTCCCCTCTTCCCCTCCCTTCTTCCTTTCTCCTCCCTCCTTCTTATGCTTAACTTACAACCCACCCTCAAGATACAGTGCCCGCTAATTAGCTACCTTTTCTCGTAGGTCGTTCAGCTGTGACGATAGATTCTTGACGAGGCTGGTGGTCTCCTTGAGCTGACGCTGAAGCTCCTTCATTTCATTCTGCTCCTGCTCCACCTCCTCTGTGTCCAGTGACATGCACCGCAGTCGTGGAAACCACTCCAGATCAGCTGGTTTATTCTAAAGGAATAGTCAAATGATTGTGCATACATGGATGTGTGTGTTTGAGTGAGTCTGAGAGAGAGAGAGAGAGAGAGAGAGAGAGAGAGAGGGAGAGAGAGAGAGAGAGAGAGAGAGAGAGAGGGAGAGAGAGAGAGAGGTAGAGATCGACTCAGAAGGAGTGAGAGCCTCACTTGAAATGAAGGTTCAATTCTCTCAAACACATAACTCTCTGGTCCAGTAAACTCTGTTGTGTCTTTAGTCTTGAGGTGAACAACGAAAGAGAGGTAGTGCCATACGTTGTGTTCTTGGGTTATGTGCTGGTGGAATGTCACATCCTTGTTCTCAAAGTCACCTCGACCCAATCCTGTAACAAACAAACAACAAAACAATGAATATTATGTCCCCAACAATTATACTCAACTCTATGAAGAGTTGGTAGCTAGTTAATATTTAAAATTTTGATGTACACGTCATTTTCTAATAAGGAAATGTTTATAACACTAAAATTTACGGTATATAATCTAGAGGAAACATTGCATGTCCATTCTGCATAATTATTATGATATAATAGGAAACCTGTACTAGTAATGTAATCATGCTCACCACAAATGAAGCATTCATTCTTTAGCTGTTCCTCTTTTTTGTTCTTCTCTGCTCTGAGGTCGGCAAAGGTGTCAATGATCACACCAAAGATGAGGTTCTGGAAGATGATGACAATCACTATCAGGAAGAAGGTGAGATCGTAGATGAATCGCAACGAAAACAGCCTCTCCTGTGAAACAAAGAGCAATATCATAAAATTCATACAATCACACAAGTCTCTCGCTCCCTTTCCCTCAACCTCTCTCTCATCCCTTCTTCCCCTCCTTCCCATTTTCTCAAAGTTCTTCCCACCCTCTATACCCTTCCTTCTCTCTCTCTCTCTCTGCCTCTCCCATGGCCATTCTCACAACTTAAGGTAAGCTCATTTTCTCAACAATCCTCTCCTTCCTATAGACCTCCCTCTCTCACATGGCTATCTCATTTCCCCATTCTCACATGGCTAGCTGGTTTTCTCAAGACATCGCTGATTCCTCCTCCAGCTCTGATTCCCTCCTTGAAGGTGGTGATGAAGCACATGAACAGTGTATCACAGCTTGGCTCCATGAACACAGGCCAGTCGTCCATCTCCACTCTCTGCATCTGCTGACACTCTATACCATCTGCACACAATAAAAAAAAACAGAACATATATGTAGTACATGTCATATGTATTGTTAGTGTCACATCAAATTTGAAATGTTGACATTCAATTTGCTGATTTTCACCAGCACATACACTTCACGTGCCCAAGAAAGCAGGGGTCGTTTTACCTTGCAAGCTATATACATGTAGTTCATCAACTAATTATTAATACTTTGCTGTCGAATTTTGCGAGTCTAGTACATGATATTGTATGTATAAAAGGTATTGCACATGCAGAAGTTGTATATAGTAGGGATGGTAATACAATAAACACACATCAATCAAATGATGAAGCTGTACAGTAAAGTATTCTAGCACAATTGCATCAAAGTGAAGTGTAACTAAAGGTACGACATGTTCCTACGCACACATAGGAAAAGATTAAAAGTATAAATCATGCATTTTTCACGAATCCAATATCTCATTAGTTTGTCTTCAATATCACTGCACATAGAGTTCTATTATGCTGATGGGTGTGTCCTCATCTGTAGTGGGCTCCGATCCACAAATGCGGACCTCGATATTGTCAGTTGTTGGATTAGTGAGTGTCACACTAAACCAAGGCGGAGTCCTCCCATCACTACAACACTGACCTTCACACTGCTGGCCATCCCAGAGAGGATCACTAGTATACCTCAATACATCAGTATGTTCGAATGTACCAGATGGATTTCCAGATTCACAGTAGTAGTTGTTTCCTACAAACAATGGTGGTGTCTTAGGCGTGAAAGAAGTACCAGCTAGCGCACACGGACAGTTGTGGATTTCATTAGTTGCAAGAAGTTGCTCCGATAAACCAGCAGCGTAAGTCCAGATATGCGTGCGTGGTGAAGAACTATAGGTAATACTCACTCCATCAACATATGCAGTATCTATTGAAGCTTGCCAATTAAAGGAGACATCAGTGCTTCCAACCTGGTATCCGATAACTTGTCCACAAACCTTGCTATATTGGCGACCATTGCCACTAGCAAAGCTCAAGCTCGAGCAGCTATACGCTCCCATGCTACTTGGGCGTCCGCAGGCTCTGATACCATTGGCAGAGTACAATCTCAAAGATGAAGGACACTGCTGTGTAGGATCACTCATATTGAGGTAGACCACACGATACCACTGCCCAGGTCCACAGCGAGCACTCACAGTAATATTATTTTCAAATTGCTGTATTGCACTCAAAGTAGCATTCTGTAGACTTTGTCGAGCTACATCTCTGTCTTCTTGCAAAGCACAAATTCCTGGTTCTATGGCAGGAATGACTCGGAGGCGCATTGAGTTTTGTGCAAACACAGTTACTACATGTATCTTTGCAAAGAAAGCTATCGAAATTACTAGCTTCACTGCCAGCATATTGACTAATTCTTATAGCTGCTACTTGCTATCATTGATTGTGCTTATAATAATGAGCCAGTGCATGGGCACTACTGTAACTATGGAAGTATGTACATGTGCAAAACTAAGGGTTTATATAGATCCATGTCAAAATAGCAAAGCCAAGAGGAAATAGATGTTTTGGGACTTTTTATATAGCTTATTGTATTTGCATCGAGTAATGTACTGTAGTAATCAACTCTGTTAGTATCTCTACACTATAGTATACTCATGCACAGACCTAATATACACTAACTGTAGATAATAATATTATGGTAAATGAAATATTTGACACCCTTTGGTCCTGCCTTTGTTTAACTTGCTTGGACCATCTCTCCTGTGTACCTAACCTCATTTGGTAGCAGTTACCATAGCAACATAATTTCAACCTCAAATTGTGAGATAGTTAGAGGTGATAGAGGGTCATTAGTAGGTTAACGGGTCAGCAGTGACTGCTACTAAAATACATGTAGTTTGATGTTGGTTTTGCAATTCTACTTGTGGCTTCACCGCTTTGTAGAATATGCAAAACCAACATCTAACTATCATGTAGATTACAATCATGTACTTATCCATAAAGGAATATTATCATGTTGAAAGATCATCAAATCTGCAAAATTAATCACCTAACAATTCCTCCATTTAACCTTTACCTGCATCGCACTCTCCCATCTTCCTCAGCTCTGTGAAGTGCTCCATGGGGTTGGTGGCTATCATGAAATCATTGGAGAAGAACATGTAGCCGAGGATGGAGTAGAGGTAGATTAGAATGATGGCCAGGACTGCAGTCAGCAGAATCGACTGAATGTTCTTGGTCACACTAAGCAAGACATTTTGAAGAGTCTCAAATCTCTTGACAATATCTATCAACTGTGTTTGTGGAAGTGTAGAATGTGCATATGTGTGTACGTATGTGTGTAGGACCTTTGTTGGTAGTATATATATATAGCTTGTCATATGATATAAGTTTACTCAATACTAAGGAGGTAAGTAGATAAGTTTACTCAATACTACGTTTGTATGACAGCAAGTTATATTATTATGATACTACCATCTTCCCCAAATGGTTCCTTTTCTCATAGCAGTTTTAGTATGGGAATATCTAGCAACTAGATAATACCATGTAAATTTATTACGAAATACCACACAGGCCAATGATGAGAGGGAACATAGGTCAACAAAAATAGTTAACAATGTTTGTGCTAATGTATCCAATTAAGATGCACATCTTCTGATTTTATCCCATGCACCCCACTATAATACATGGATTCATGCAATTACGGTTCATGCAAGTGCACAATATCAATACCATAATTAGATATACTCTTGACGCTATCAAATGCCACTTACCAGTAGTATCACAAAGAGGAATTCATGGACTAAAAACCCAAAGAGGCAAATGGAGAGATAGAACCAGTGGTAGGGCAACTCGGGTTCCAGAAACACAGCCTTTGCTAGCTCCAGCTTGGCCTTGAAAGAGTTGGTGTTGGTGGAGGCTTGCTGTCGGCGAGGACGGAGGACTCCCTTGTTTGAGATCAGACTCACCATAAAGATACCTTTGTTGACCAGCTGTGGGTGCAGTGTGGGTGCAAATGCATATATGACATTGTATGTGCATAATTGTAAATGTGCATACATGTACATACATACCAGGTAGTGGATAATTTTAAATTTGGCGAAATGGATCTCCTTTGGTGTTGGCAAAAGTTTGAACTTGGCGATCTGAATGCTTACCACCATGGGCACATATGCAATTAAGATCAATTGGCAAGTTTTTAATTTGATACCAAATTCGCCAAAATAAACCTCACCAAAGAGTCCCCACTATTAGGACTCTATGATGTATATACATGTGTACCTGTATCAACCCCAAAATAGTGAGTGTTGGTTGAACTCCGAGTGTGAGGATACTCCTGATTATGGCCAGCATGCCAATGATGGGAAACATCGTCTTTCTTGCCTGCTTACTGAGGTAGACCATGGACAGCAAACACACGGCCAGTATCATCCATAGCAACGTCGACATCTTCAGGTCTACCTCAGCTACAGTGAGAGAGAGAGAGAGAGAGAGAGAGTGTAAATCACCATGCAACTATAGGTTATGCTTATTATAATATTATGTGACCGTGCATGAGAAAACCATGCATAATGCATAATGCGCTGAAAATAATTCTTGAGTTATGACTACCATTACCAAGTACTACCTTTGAACTATTACTCCATCAAATTGAAGTCTCTGTAGTAGTATTACGTAATAGACTATGGTTTATGTATAGAGGTCTTGCCACATCTCGCCATCAGTTCTTGAATTACAAGAATTGATTCAAGGCAAAAAACATTTTGGGGGGGGGGGGAGTATTTGTTTTCCCACACATAGCTATATATGGGGTTGCCCCCCCCCCCCTCCGGCCCCCCAACTAGAAAGGCCTGTGGTGTTCTAGTAAAGTTTACATGTATAGTATAGGTGCTGTGTATCAAACATAGATAAATCAGTGAATCTGAAGGCCTTGATCCATCCATATTAGGCTAAGCCTGAATTCGAACTATCAAATACATGTACATGCAGATAAGGTACATTGTACATGTACATGTATGGGTATGTGTGTATACCTATGATGCCTGTGTCTTTGTCAAAAGGATAGAACAAAGCGACCATGACATTGACGATTATTGCCAAGTAGAATGTGAATGTAGACCATGTACTCATCTGTCTAGCTATCCAGTACTGAGTAGGGTTATCTATGTGTATAAGCAGAAAGGAAAGGAGAAAGAGAAGAAGAGAGAGAGAGAGAGAGAGAGAGAGAGAGAGAGAGAGAGAGAGAGAGAGAGAGAGAGAGAGAGAGAGAGAGAGAGAACATACACAAATGATGACCTTTGAGGTACTACGTACATGTATTTTGTATCATTTGGAAAAGGGTGTTAAAACAATTTCTAGTAGGCATACATGTACATGTATTAATTAATAATTATTTCACATTATTTTATATGTATTTTCTACTAGCTAACCTCTGAGTTCTTTCTGGCAGACCATCTCCTCGTGCAGTCCGTCCATCCTCTTAAAGAAATCGTCCACCTTGCTCCCCTGCTCGTTGCACTCCGTGTGCTGCATAACCTTGTCCTTTGACTCAGGGGGGAGGAACTGACACACACTGGGCACGGGGAACACAATCTGCTCCAGGCTACGGTCCTTGCGAACAATCTGTTAATTGGAATATGTACATGTACAAAGGTGAAAAATTAAAATAGATTGAAACCTGCAACCCTTCCCCATAACACTTCCATGTTTTCATATTATTATGAGTGGCCAGGGGATGAGGCTACTATGCTTTGCAAGTCAGTTGTCCAGTGGAAAGGGTAAATAGGCAGTGGCTCTCAAGTGCTTAATTCAAGTTATACTTCAAGTCACAAAGGCTTTCAGTTTATATAGTGCCAGAGACAGGTGCCATGCCCTGACAACTGACCTGCAAAGCACAGTACTGGATTTAGTCTGATTTCCCAACTAATACTGATACTTAAATTTTTAAGTATGATGTGAATAATTGGAATACCAACAATACCTCAATCTGAGCTGTGTTTTTGGCGTAGTGCTGGACTGCCTTGTGTCCCTGTTTCTCCGCCTTCTCTAGAGCATCCTTGAGCTCCCTCTTGTGGTCTGCCAGCTTGTAGGCCAGGATGTAGATGTTGTGACCGACGACCATCGGTGAGTCGTCATCATCAACGTCACTCTCCTTACCCTCTCCCTCCGAGTACATAGCATGGCACACATCAAGCTGTACACATATACAATGATACATACACATAATAATATATGAAAGTACAGTAGCTTCAGTGCACATGATCCCCCCTGAGAATTGCCATAATTATCGTAATTTGGGGTCTATAAGCCCTTGACAATAGATATATGGCTAAGAGCTGGGTTAAGCTTCTACTTAGTAACTACATGTACCTGTTTCAATTGGACCTAGGTGCTTAGAACCTAGCCTTGAGTATGTATATGTATATACATGTACATGTAGTAGTCTACCCGGGGGGGGGGGGGGGGGGGGGGGGGAGGGGACAAA